>VXBA01000055.1:428727-488698 GCA_013399895.1 Serilophus lunatus
GGCGCCGCGCCCCGGGGCCCCTCAGGGGGAGCCGCCATGTTGGGGGGGGGCGAAAGGGGATTTTGGGGGTCCTGAGGGGATTTTAGGGGTTTTTTTGGAGGTCCTAGGGGAGCCCCCGGTGGCTCCGAGGTGCTGCAGGAGGGCCGGGGTTCCCGGGCTGAGGCGGCCCCAGAGTGAGGGTTCGTTCTGTGAGGGGCTCGAAGGTGCCTCCGGGGCTCCCAAGGGGAAGGGAGGTGGGGAAAAGATCCCCCCTCAGTGTCTGGTTGGAGTCCTGTCAAGGCCCAGTGGTGTTTAAAATTCCTCGTCATTGACTTGGGGTGGGTGAAGGAGTCGAAGCCGCTTCGGAAGTTTCGGTGGTGACACAAAAGTGGGAAGAGCGGCTGTTGCAGCCCTTGGGAAGGACCTGAGCCTCAAGAAAATCAACGGGGACAAATCCCGGGTCCTGCCCCCGGGGAGGAACCGCTGGGAAAGGAGAAGGACCAGGAGGAAAGGCTGAGGGAGCCGGGTTATTTCTCTTTTGGAGGAGTAGCTTTGATAACTTTTAATTAAGAGGAAAAAAACCCAATAGCTCCAGTATAAACACAGTCAGGACTGTGCTGGCAAGGACTCTCTGTTCGAAGTTGTGCTGATAATAATGAAATTTTCCAGCACGTTTCCCTCACACCTCTGCTTGCAGAGACCTGGTCTGAGCCTTTCTCAGGATTTCATGGGGTTGCTGATGACTTAGAGCTGAGCTTTTGGTGCAGTGAGGGATGGAAAAAGAGAAACTCATCGTTTCCTGAGCTTTTCTTGACTCCTGGCATGACTTGGATAAATGTGGAGCTTGGGAGGGTTCAGAGCTCTAAACTGTACTTGTTTCAAAGAGTGTGAGTTATTAAAAACGAAAGCTTTAATACAGATTTTGAACAGCTTGGTTGTTAATTTACACTCAGGATTAGGTTTCTAAGCCTCCTTTTCAGGAGTCACTTTTCCACCTCAGCCTTCCTTTTTTATTGTGACATTTTCCCATTTGGTTTTCAACTCCTGGGAAAGGAGGGAGACAAGAAACGCAGTGATGGATGTTCATGGGTTGTGTTTCACAGGACAAGAGGAACCCAAACCAGGATGAACTGAGTGCTGGAAGTGCCCAGCTGGGAATTCTTTGGAATTCCTGACAGGCACACTCTGATTCCTGCAGGTGCTGCCTGTGAACAGCATAGACCTCAAGCAAGACAAACACTGCATTTGTATTCAAAGCCTTCTGCTTGGGGGGAAAGAAATGAGTGGTTTTGAAGATTTCCAAGAGCCCATTTGATCATTCACCTGAATTAAGGCTTAAATTAATCACAGGATTGAGCAAATAACACCCTGCACAAATATCAGTTGGGTTTAGCAACTGATAACACCTGATAAAACTTTGAATATGCAAAGCAGGTGTGAGGGGTGATGATATTTTACCATTTTCTCATCGTTTTGGCACATGAGCCTTAGTTTGAGCAACAGGAGGTCTCAGAAAAAAGGAACCTGGCAGAGAGTTTTCCATGGAAAACTTGTGCAGAGAGTCCCTTCCTCCCAGCTGCTGCTGTCAGGACATTCCTCATTTGTCAGATCTCAGTCAGTGGCTGCAGTGACCTGTGGTGTCCCCTCTGCCCCTCCGTGAGTTTGGGGGGGTTCAGATCCACGGGGTGGAATGAAATCCCTTGGGAACTGTGTTTATTTCCCCTGGAATTTGTGATCCCCCCTTTGCTCTTCAGCTTTTGTTTCAGCTCTGACACTTTACCTGCTTTGAATCAGATAAATCTCCTTCTAAAGTCACACCAGTACAAAACGAAACAGATTTAAAAAATAAAAATACTTTGGGGGGGGAGAAAAAAAAAAGGCACTTTGGGTTCTTTGCTGTTGGAAATGAAGATGGGAGGAAAACGCAGTTGGAGTGGGAGATTAAAGTGAATTATTGTGGGTTTTTTGCAGGTGCTGAGGAGCCCCTGCAGGATGTGGCAGCAGCAGCAGCAGGGGCTGGGCCCCGTGCCCAGCCGGAGCAGAGGGCAGAGGGGCTGCCCCGGCGCCGCAGGAACATGGGAACTCGGCTGCTGGCCCAGAGGAGAGCCCAACACAGCCACGAGGGGGGGGAAGGTAACCCTGCCAGCCCTCAGCAGCAGGGGGAGGGCTGGGAATGGGGCAGCTGCCTCCAGGAGGAGCTGGCTCAGTTTTGCTGGCTGGTTATTTGCACCCTGACCATGATTTGTCTGGCTGGCCATCGCTGAGCCCTTGAGGTTCAGTGTCACCTGGTTCCCAGGTGAATCCTGGCTGTTTGTTGTGCCAGCAGTGAATCACAACTTCCTAAAAAATGCCTTTTGTAATTCCTGCTCAGCCATGCAGGTTAAATTTGGGAAAGCCTTGCATTGACTGCCTTGCTGTGGTAAAATACTGGGGTTTTGCATTAATTCTCTCTGCAAAACCTGGAGTTCTCTGCCTGAGGAGCCACCCAGGAGGAGGTTACCTGGACACCACCACAGGCTGCAGCATTTTGCCAGCAGGTTGTTGATAGTGTGCTGTGTAAATCCTGTGCTGGATTCACAGCCCATACCTACATTCCTGTGCCCAAAATATGGTGACAAAGAACATCTTTCTACACCCTGTGAGCATTTCTGGTGAAACTTCACACATCTGTGTTGCTCCAGAGATGATCTCACCATGATTCACCTCACTGGATTCCTTCCACTTTCAGGTTGTGGGGGAAGCATTCAGGGCTCTGCTCATGGGGAGGTTTTCAGTGGAGGTCTCAGGGATTAGTTGCACTTTGCTCAGCTTGTCCTGCAGTTTGTGGAAAGCCTCGTGCAGGTAAAGGTTCTTGCCAAGCTAATTATGTTCAGCAGCTCCACAGATGGAGAATGGACAGGCCTGAACTTTTCAACTTTGGTAATTTTTTCATCCTGGGAAGAAAATAGAATCTAAAAATATTTAGTTTTCAACTCCAGACATCAAAAGTCTGAATGCTGAAGGCCGACAGTGAAGCTGTCAAAGCAAACAGCTCATCTTATCTTAGTCACTTCAGCAATAGAAGAATCTGTGTCATTGGGCTTTATAAATAATTCTTTTGCAGCTTTCTGTACATCAGATGCAAGTGCTGCCTCTCTTGCATGAAGTTTGCTTTGAAATGCCATCCCTCTTTTATTTGTTTTCTCTAATTTCTTTTCCAAATTGAAAAAACTTCTTGCTCTTTGCTTCTCTTTTATGCTTCTCTGTGGAATCACTCCTGGATTTGTCCCCCTTGTGCATTTTTCTCTCTGTCATTGCAGTATGGAGCTGGTTTGGAGTAGCAGGTTCTCCCCACAGCAGAGTTTTGTTACAAGAATGAGTTGACTCAGTGGAAGGAGAGCCCAGAGTGTGTGGAGGGCTGTGCAGTGCCAGGCACCCAGGGCTGAGGAGCAAAGTTATTTGGGCAGAAACACCAAAAACCAGCCAGTCTGGTTTCTTCAGTCTTGCCTTGTACATGCTCATGTTGCTTTAGAACACCTGAACTGGATTTTTTTTCATTGTTGAATTTGTTGAAATGTTGAACTAAGAAGTTTCTATTCCAGAATGAGAAAGAAGCTTCAAAGGTAAAATTGTGGCTCACAGTTTCTGCTGCCTGTGCTGAGTTGTTCTGTTTGTGCCAGGACCCAAATCTCTCCCAGTAATGGGGGGAGGGGGAAAGAAACCCCAAATCCTCTGCAGTGGGATCAGAACCTTGAAAACATTTTAATTGTCCCTTCTGCAGCTGAAATCTTGCTTACCTGCAAGTCTGGATAAGGAGTCCTTTCATACAGACCAGGGTGGTAAGTGATTACTTTGGATATTCCAGTCTACACCCTGAGCTGAACCAGGTGATGATTCTCCTTCAGCTCAGTGGGGTGGGGAAGGCCCAGGAATTATTTGCAGTTTGCTGAGCATTGTGTTTCAGTCCTCAAAGGGGGCCATCTGTTAGAACACCAGCATCTGTTTATACCCTCTGATGACCAAAAATTGCTGCAGAAATAGTTTTCCTTCATGACAAAGGTAATTCTCAAAATGACTGAGAGCCCCGGGCGTGTTCCCCCAGCGTGACTTCCAGGCTGGCTTTGCAAAAATGGGTTTGATTGCCTTAAATTGCCCAATTTAATCCCAGCCATAACATTCCTGCAGCCCTGCTCTGCACACAGGGAGGCTGCTCCCTTTCCCTGTGGAAAAGGAGTCTGGAAGGAGAGTTGTGTATTCATGTGGTTGGTTGATATCCCAGCTACAGACTTAATTAGCTCTGTTATAGCTTAATTTAAATTGGACCCAGACAGAGGTGGCTTTGTGGGCAAACTACAGCCAAGATGAAATAATCTGCAGGGCATAAATGGGTGAGAATTCCAGGCATCATTTAGGGCAGGGAAAGGCCAAACTAAGCAGTGGGAAAGGGAATGAATTGCAGGAGGGCTGAGGTTGGTTTGGGGCATGGGGTAGTGTCAATAAATAGCATTAGCCATGTTCCCATTTCAAATCCTGTTTATTCACTGAGGGAGGAAGGTGTCCTTGGCTCTTGTTCCTGCCCCTCAGGGGGGGAAGGAGGTACTTGGGCACTGCAGTTGTTGTTACTTGGAGCACAAAGGGACCCAACCCTGATGCTTCCATAAAAAAATCTAATACTGCCATTTCCTCTCAAGTGACAACATGAACAAATAATGGCAGGAATGGCTGGGTCATCTTGATCCCACTGTGGTAAAAATAAGGAGGATGAGGATCTGAGGCAAAAATGTCTGTTTGCTGAGAGGATTGTTGGACATTATTTCCAAGAGCCAACTCCTCTGGGTGAGGGGAGGTCCTTGAAGGAATGAGGCAAAAGAGGAGGATGTGCCAGAGGAACCTCAGCAGCCCAGGACCTTCCCAGGGAATATTTCAAGGGTTTCATTTTTAAAGACACTTCCACATCTTACAAATGACCCTTTGGCTTGTTGCAAAAGTCTTGCCAAATAATATTTATTCCAAACTGGTACAAAGTATGGACTGTCTCCTTTTGGCAGCACCATGTAACTCCAAAAGGTGAAATGTCCCAACATCTGCATTTCTCTGGGGTTTTAACACTGTACGTGTGAGCACAGGTGTTGGGATGTTCCACACAGTGAATATTTGCTTAAATTATTTTAGTCAGTAATAGTAAATCCAACAGTGAGTGCTCTCACCTGTAAAATAAAACATGAAAAAGAAAATTCCATGATTCCAACACAAGTGAAGTTCTAAGTTCCTCTTTTCTTTTGCATGGCAGGACTTTAAGATCAGAATCTCATGGTTTTTTCTTTATAACTGTTAATAACTATTGAAAAAGTATAAAACAAACAAGAATTTTAATGTTTTAAAAGTTACAATAATTGAGTATGTTAAAATGCCCACTATTGCTTTGTGTAGCATCTAAGTTCAGCCTTCAAATCTTGTAGCTAAAAAAGTCTGTGTTTTTTGCTGGTTGTGGGGAAAAATAACTTTTGATCCCCATTCAGTGATGGATATTGGTGCATGAGTTCAAGAAGGATGTGTTTTTGCTGAAATTTCTTAAAATAAGAAGCCCTTTTTCTGAGTGCTGAAAGATATGGAAAATGGGTAAATTTAGAAGCAGTGATGTCCCACACGGTTCTTGTGAAATAGAGACACATTAATGTGGTGGTGGTTGAAATCATTTTAATGCTTAATCAGTAGGAAAACCTTTCTAAGTGCTGTTAAACTTTGACTAATCTCCCAGGCAGTGAATCAAAAGTCAGATTTGACTTGGGGCTCCTCATTTGGTGACTGGTGTTGTGAAGTGCCCTGGAGCCACTCCCAGCACAGACTCTGTGGCAGGAGGAGGTGTGTGGTTTCTCACTCTTGACTTCATTTGAGATTAAACTTCATCCTCTGACTTGTGCTTCAAAGGTCTGATGGCCTTTGTTTGTGCTTTTCTGTCTGAAGTGTGGATTAATTTTTCTGGCCTCAGATTAATGAGCTCATGTAGTTTCAGTTTCTAAACCGAACAGCTGCCAAATGAAATCAAACATCAGGAATCCTTAGGAATGTTCCACTCAGGAATGCCCACACCTTTCCATGTGGTGGGACAGTTCCAGAGGCTGGTTTCAGACACCACTTTGGTGTTGATAACATGCTGTTAATAAAATGTTCTTTGTTTTCACTGGCATCTTCCCCCCTTCTGTATTTAGGTGCTGCATAAATAGTAAATCAAGCAGCTGGCTGTGCCCACAGGATTTGTGAGTTCTTTTTCCTGGATGGAGATCCATTTGCTTCTCTTCCAGATCTTAGGAAGCAAGATGGACCCTTTGACACAGGTGACATGGGCATCTGTCCCAGGTTGGGTGGAGCTTGGAGCAACCTGGGGTAGTGGAAGGTGTCCCTGCCCATGGAATGGAATCAGATTTAAGGTCCCTTCCAACCCAAGCCAGTTTGTGATTCTGTGATAACTAAAATGACATGGTACTGGTTTTACATTTTGGAGTTTTTTCTGTAATCTCGAGTACACAGTAACTGGTAAATTCCTGTCCTGACTGAGAACATCCGCACTGCAGCACATTTGCTATTGGCAGTGGGAAGGATTTTTAAAAAACAGTGTAAATGTCAAGAGACTCAAACCCCTGTGTGACCATTAACTACTTCCTGTCATGCTGCCCCTCAATGTGTTCAAATTATTAAGGACAACTAAAACCAAACTGCTTTCACAAGTGAGACAATGAACTGAACATGTTGCCTCACACCTGAACCTCAGGGATAGCTGGGGAGTGCAGGTTCCTTTGGACTCATCCCCCCGTGGAGTCTCCTGTTGTCTCAGATCAATGAGTGTGTGAAAAGGGATTGTTAGAAGCGGCTTTATTTAAAAATAAAGAAATCTTGCTGACTGTTCTGCTGTCATAACAAATCGATTCAGCAAATCCCTTGCCCATGTGTTTATGTTCTTGTCAGCGCGTCCAGGTTTGTTTGGCACATATTAATTGCACCCAGGTTTAGGGCACTGTTGACCTTTCGAGCTCTGCTGAATCACAGGCTGTGTCTGCATCCCTAGTGGTACTTAAGGGATCACATCACATGCTTCAAACAGGAGGAAAGCAAATGCTCCTGAACAAAGGAATGATTGATCCAGGAATGGAGTAAGGCTTTAAAAGCCTTGCTTAGGTTTCTGCCTAATGCCTGACTCAGGTAATATTAATACAGATGAAATCTGAGGAGCCCTCAGGTGCAGTAGTGTCAGAGGTGGTGCTTTATACTTGTGTTTGCCAGAAAGAATTGCCTAAACAGTAATACCAATTAGTTCTGAGCTGTTCATTTGGGAGTAATACCTGGGTGGCTCACCCCTTGTGTTTGGAACTCCCCTTGACTGTATTTAAAACATCAATAAAGTTATTTAAAGCTTCAGCAAAACCGTAGAAGCAACTCTGTCAAGTCTGAGCATCCCCTGTTGCTCTGTGTGGTGTAAGAAGGGGGAACCCTTTTGATCATCTCAGTAATGAGACACCAGCAGTTCTCTGAAGGCCAGGCTTTTTTAATTCCATCTCCTGAAAACAGCTCAGGTATTTGAGAGCCACCTCCACAGCTCTCAGCTGCTTTTGTTTCTCCTGATGTGTCACAGTGGTTTAACCGTAGTCCTGTACTGTGTCTTGGAACTGCTAAAACAAGAGTGTTTCAAACCTAATTCTGCATTTTAAAAAAGGGAGTTCTGTCCATCCATGTGCTCCCTTCATAGCAGCTTTTGGGATTCCCAAAAAGAGGACCAGGCCCTCTGGAGAGAGCTCCTCACAGAAAATATCCTGGCACTATCCCTGCCAAATCTGAAGCCAGCATTGAACATTAACAGCACTGTGAATGTTCAAAATACCAATTATTTTACCCAAAAAGGGACCCACGTGTGAAGATCTTCCATTTTGGTCCTGCCATCTGCTGTTCCATGGAGGCAGCTGAGGATTTCTTTTGGAGTGTTGAGTTCAGGCCATAAGACTTGTGGTGGGAGCCAAAGGCTAATTCAGAGCAGCAAATAAAGTGGCCAAATGTTCCTGAGCTTTGGGCAGGGAGGAAATGTCAGACTCTGAAAGCTCTTCTTCCTTAACCCCTGAGAGAGCAGAAATACCCAGTTACACCCTCTGACAAAACTCTCCCAAATTTCACAGTGGCAGAGAAGTCTCTGTAAACAGCCAACTGTCAAACAAAGGCAATTATTTGCATGGAATTGTCTTGCAATCAGACCCAAAATTTGCATTTCAGGGATTTTTTCCTCCCTCTTAAAGGTTAGTTATATCCAGCTGGAGCCAGGGGATGTGGTGTGGCTCTGAATCCCTCTTTTTCCAGGGATGGCTGTTGAGCAAAGCTTACAGGTAAGTGGGAGGAAAGTCTCTGCAGGCAAGTGTTCAGCAAGATGCAGAATGACAACCATTAGCACAATTTATGTGAAGAGAAAAACATCCCTTCTAATTGCGGAAAACAGAAAATATTTATGAAAAGCCTTCAAAAGATCAAGGAAATTTTTACTTTTGCCTTCACTTATGTGTTTGTCTTGTTACTTCTGCTCTGTGGCTTTGGCAGTCTCATGCACCTTTTTCTTTTTGCCTTTTTCCATCTAAAAGGTCTTCCCTGAAGTGTGTGTGTGTGTCTCCTTTTGCCTCTGCTGCTCCTTTCCTGGGCAGCACTGAACTTTTTCCAAGGGACTTTTTACAGATGATTTCCAATTTGTTATTTTTGCAGAGGAAGAGGATGCTGAGGAGGTGCCAGAATTTCAGGTGTCTGGGAAAATTGGAGCAAAGAAACAGAGGAAATTAGAAGAGAAACAAGCCAGGAAAGCCCAGAGAGAGGTGAGTGTTTCCTGCCACGTCTGGAGCCCCAAACAGAAGAACTCAGCAAAGAGCTGGGGCTGAGACACCCCAGGAAGGCAGAGCCATCTCTGCAGTGGTGGTGGTTTTATTTCAAAAATGTACATTCAGCTTTTCTCAAATCCCACAAGGGCCATGGAAAATAATGCCTCCTTTTCTTTCTATTCAGTCCTCTGGCATTTTTGTGGGGAGGAAAGGAGTTAAAACTTTTGAATGATGTTCCCACTGGCTTTCCGCTTAATGTCAGTACTGTCTCCCCTTAAAAATACTCCTAAACCCACATGGTGTTGTAACAGTGTGACCAAAGCCATGGGCACTTGACAGTGGGGCTTCATGTGCTCTCCTAGGGCAAAAAACTTGGCTTGGCTTTATCTGGATTTACAGAATCACAGAATATTCTGAGTTGGAAGGATAGTGGATCCATTGTTTTTTTGGACTGGGCGAGATAAAGAACATTTTACTGTTAATTCCAGGCTTTTTGCAGCTTTCTGGAGTGTGCTCATGGAAGGGAGCAGGTTGTGCATTCATTCCTTTGAGTTCTATATCTATTTTTTGCAGACTCTGTATTGCTCTGTATGAATGTCTTTAATGTGTAGAGAGTCCAAACAAAGCTTGTGAAATCCCAGTTTGGGAATTTTAGTGTCACCTGAGATTTAAATCCAGTGTCTGCTTTAAAGTCTAGTGGAAAATGCCCTGTAGACAGGGCAGTGTGTAATAAACTTAATTATCATGTTACATACAAACTTCCATTAGGAACCTTTTCTCACTCGGTGCTTTCACCATTTTGTTGGTACTTTCCATATTCATTCCATTTAATTGGCCTCTTTTTCAGGGAAAATCTGAGCAGAAGTGAATGAAGTCAGATGAGTAACAGTTGGTGCAGTGAGGAGTCTTTTGTTTCATTTTAAAACAGACTGATTTTAATTTTCCCATGCAGACAGATAAATTCCTTGGCTAGGGCTTTTTCTCTGAAACATTCAAAGCCACCAAGCCTCCATTTGAGTGTTCTCTGCTTGTTCTCTTCATCTATTTTCAAATTTAAGTGCTCTGAAGAAACTGAAAAAAATCTATTAAAAAAATCTATAAAAATTACACTAAACACCCTTTTTATTTTTCCCCCATTTTGCAACATGGGGCTTAAAAATAAAATTATTTTGACAGACCAGTACAACTTAATGATAAATTTGAATGCCCTTGGTTTTACAGAGTTTATATTCCCTACTTCATTTTTTTTCCTCTTCGTAGGGTCCATTCTAACTCAATTTTAAGTGAGGAGAAATGGAATGCCAGTGTTGCTTAATATCACCATAGTAATCAGCTCATATGCACATTCAAAACTTCAACCCTTTCTGAGACACAGATAAGTGAGAAGGGTAATTCCTAAATTTACCACAAGCTTGAGTGTGCTGAAGGGGAGGGGAAGTTAAATGATAATGATTTTTTATTATTATTATTATCCTTTTTAATGTTTCTGAGCTCGTTTCTTTCTTGGAAGATGACAGGAAACCCCCTCGTGGTACCACAACATGAAATTAAAAAAAGTGTGTATTCAGGACAAGTAAGGCTTGACTTGCATGATGTTTTTTTTAGGCTGAAGAAGCAGAGAGAGAAGAAAGGAGAAAACTTGAGTCCAAAAGAGAGGAGGAAAGGAGGAAAGAAGAGGAGAAGATCCGCCTGGAGGAGGAACGACAGGTGGGACTGGTTGTGTTTGTCCAAGTACTGGGCCAGGTTGGTTTGGGGGGGTTGTTTCTGTGGGACTTGTGTGATGAAGGACCCCCTGCTCTGTCCTCAGCCCACCTCAAGCAGAGATGATTGCTCAGGGCTTTGATTGTGTCCTAAGGATGGAGATCTCACAACTTCCCTGGGCCCCTGTTCCATCTGACCTGGAACCTCAGGAGAGGCTCCTCCTGGAACCACCAGGGCAGAAAGAGAAAAGGCATCAGCAGCTGCTTTTGTTGTGTAAAACCTCCCCATTTCATTCTAATTCACACATTTGCATGTGTCTCACAATTAAAGATTCCCGTGTTTGCAGGAGTGACCCAGAAAAACAGGTACTGCTCAGCTGAAGTGCTTCTGTTGAGTATTTTTTCATTAGTGAGGGAGGAAAACTTAGTTCAGAGCTGCTTTGTGTGCTCAGGGCATCAGTGCTGCTGGCTGAGAACTTCATGCTCTGCTGCTGTCACAGGTTGTGGTGGTTTTGTGGAGGCCAGGACCGAGGTGTTATGCACAGTCCTGTGCTGAAGAGCTGCTGTCCCAGGGGAGCAGAGCCCTCAGCTCTCACTGGGAATTTCTTGGGACACTTCATGCACATGGAAATTGGTGTCTTTGGTTTGTAGGGAGCAGATTGATTTCAGTTTGTTCTGAGTTCAGGTGGTGTAAGTGCAGTGTGTTGCTGGTAACATTCTAAGAAAACACAATTTTTCCTTTCCTCTGTTGGGGGAATGAAGGAAGGATAAAGCAATTAAAAAAACTTATCCATACATGACACATGCAGGTTTTATCCCTGTGATCTTTATGTGAATGTCCATTTACCTCTGGGGTTACTCCCCACCAAACCCTTTCTCCTCTGAACCCTCTTACTTCCTTTACATCAATACAAGTCTCCTGAATTTCAGCAACTGGAGAAGAATGTCAGTACCAAACATCAGGATATGTAACACAGTCCAAGACTTTGATTTGTAAAGCAGCTGGAATAAACTTCCAGGGGACCAATAATTCCACAGCTCCCCTTCCAAGAGAGATGTGCAAATTCACAAGTACCTGGTGGTGGCCAAAGAGTGAACCCTGAGGCTGAACAACTGCTCTTGGGCTACTCTGAGCCACCCCTGGGAAGTCCTTGAAACCCTGAACTGACTCCCAGTACTTTGGGGGGATTAGAAGGGTACAATTTATAGGCACTGACATTGAGTGGCACTTCCAGTGACACTGGAACTTGCAGGTCCTTCCAGGGTGGCAGCTAGCACAGCAGGAGAATTCCAAAGCAAATTGCAGCTGAGCTTGGCCAACCTGCTCAAAGGAAGCTGCAGCACAGGACAGAGATGTTGTCCTGGGATTTCCTGTGGGTTTGATAACCAGGATCAGTCAGGCTTGGTTGAAAAGTTGAGTAGAAAATAAGGGTGGAACTCTTAACTAAAGATCTCTTCATACAGAAGATGCTTATTAACATATTTACCTTTTAAAAAAACGTCGTTTCTGTTCAGTTTAGGGCTGTGTAATGTATTTTTGGTTGAATGAGGAAACTTTATTTTCATTTTTAGCATTCCCAGCAAAAACTGCACTAAGGGACTTCCACCTCCATTTTGCAGGACTCAGTGAAAAAGAGAAGTACAGACTAATGCTGTGATGGTTTTGGCTCTGATTTTTATTTGTTTTGATTTTAAAATTTTTTGCACAACAATCCAAAGCAACACTTACTGAAGTCAGGAAAATTCCCCAAATGCCTGAATCCAGCTTGATGTTCCCTTTACCCAACACCTTCCTCAGCTACTTAAATTCTGTAGTTTTAACCCATTTTAGTGTGTTTTTTTGCTTTGTTTTTCCCAGTATTTACCAGGACAGTGGTAAATACCCACCAGGATACATCAGCAACATCATTCTGCCTCTCAGAGTAAAGTTTTTTTCAATATTTTATTTTTTCCTTGGTAATTAGCAACTGCTGAACATTCTGAGCATGGACCAAAGTAAATGTATCTGACAGTATTTAATGTCCAGTTTTCTGGTAATTTTAAGTCTGGTTTTATCCAGAACAATTCATGACTTGTCCATGTTTAGCTTGTGTTTCTCCAGTTCCTGCTTCAGTCAGCAAAGACAGCAACACCACAGGGAGTGTGGTGACAACAAACCTTCAGTGATTTAGTGTTGACAGGGTGATGTGAGGGAAAACAAATGGGATGGTAGGATATTTGGTTACTGTGCCTGCAAGCAGAGCTGTCTTTGGGATCATAACATTTTATCTTTCCAATCCCTCTGTGATGGAGAAGGTGCTGTCTCTCTTCCAGACCCTGTAAGCAGTGAAAAGATCATTTGGTTTATAAAATACATAGGATAAAATGCCATTTATGTGTTCCTCTGGAGAAGGAATTCTTCAATTCCACAAGGGAATGTTTTGTCAGCAGTAAGCCCTTGTGGACTACACTTGTGGTGATACTGTTCCCCCCTGGAAGTCAGGGGATGGAAAGGCAAAATTCTGCAAGATAGGTGAGCCAGGGGCTGATAATCAGGAGCTAAAACCCAGGGTTGTATGGCTTTTGAAAACATTTTGATTACTGTCATTTGCTGTAGTTTATATAATCCCACAAGGCACAAAAAATTTAGGTTTTATCACTGAAATTTGTCTGGGATTTGTTACAGTTGTCAGGTAGCCTCATTTTCCCCTTCTTTTTCCAGCACATCAGAGCATTTCTGCAGGTACAGGTGACAGTGGCAAGTCCCCAGACCAGCACAGCCGGCTTTGTTAGGTAAATTCCACTTGAACCTTTTTTCAGTCTCTCTCCCAAGAAGTGCAACCAAAATTGAGCTAAAAAGGGGGAACTGCACCTTCAAATGAGTTATAGGGGCTAAAATCTTGCACCTTCTTGACAAAAATACCCCCCTGCTTCTATTTAAATATGTTTATAGGCACTTGCAAATAAAATATGGTTGCCCCTTGGCTTTGGTGTTGCAAACCAGGTAATATGTTTTTAAATTCAAGTTTCCTTTCCAGTGCTCTGCTGACCTCATTGGCTGCAGGCCTGAGGAGGCTCCTTTAAAACTGGCTTTTGCTTCAGCCCTGGGGATTTCCCTTTTGCTCTTGGAGTTTTTTGGTGGTGAGCTGGTTCACCAACCCACACTTATCAATGAGGGCCAACTTCCTCTGATGCTGCAAAACAGAGTCTTCTTACAAAACCTTGCAGCTTCCTCACACAAAGAGCTATTTTTCCCCTTGCCTGTTCACAAGGATTTTTGTAAGTTTGCATTTAAGTGCCTGAATAAAAGTGGTCTGGATCTTCAGAGCGATCCCAAGGGTCCTCCTGAAGCTTTTGAGAATTGAGGCCCTAAAGTTTTGACTCTTTGATTTGATACTTGAACATGTAAGAAGAGGCACCAACTCTTAGTTCCTTTATTATGTCTTATGTGAGCATTGAGATTTCTGGGCTTCTCAGCAGAGCTTTTCATTTTCTGTGGAGCATTTTTATCCATTATTTCTGCATAACCAGTGCATTTCTGGAGGCTGATGGAGACTGTTCCAGTTTAAGCATCAGTTTTCAAGTGTGTATGCTTTCCTCAAAATTAATTTCTTCTAAGGAAGTACAGCTTGAAAAGCTTGCAGAAAACTCCTGCTCTGATTTTGAGGGGATAAGGACACTTACTCTGTCTAAGCACTGAGGGGGGACAAGAATCCTACAGATCCATCTGCTCTGTGCCAAATGATTCACTGCAAAGTTTCTTCTTCACGTGCAGTGGAGTAAACTAATCAAAAAGAAATCTTGGGTAACATTTAGGTGGGTGAGGAGAAAAGCAAACCTGCCTCAAAGAAGTGAAAAAAAAAAATAAAAGCAGGCAGCTGAAGGGGAGCATCTGCAGTTACCAAATTTCCAGGCTGCTGGGATTTCCCCAGCACCCCACCCATGATGGCCAGGGGAGGTGGCCCAGCCTTTGTGCTCCCAGGCACTGCTGCACCACTGAGATCTCAGTGGGGAGGGCTCAAAAAAGCTGCCAGACAAAGATTGGGGGGTTAAATTGGTATTTGAGGCAAGTGCGAGTGGCTCAAAGCAAGGCCTGGGCTCTGTTGCCTGAGCCTGGTTTGTGGGTGGGTTCTTCACACCCAGGGTTTTGGGGGAATGCTCCTGCCTCAGTTTGACCCTGCAGCTTCCCTGCCACTGTGAGAGGAGAGGGCTGGTGTGAGGGGGGAACCAAAAAGCTGGGAAGGAAAGTTTCCTGGCTGCTCCAGGTTCCCTGGTCAGCCTCCAGGGGTGGTGCTCCTCGTGCTGTTGTGCAGAATCATCTCTGCCCTTGGCTCTGAACCAGGTTATGGTCAGGCTAAATCCTGCTTTTCCTACACATAGGTGAATTTAGGTTGTAAAACCATGGGAGATTAGGCATGAATTTTTAATTATTAGATGAAAGCATCTGGAAATACTTTGTGTTATGGAAGAGGCTGCATCCACTGGGAAGCTTTGAGAAGTGACACACTTCAGGTACCAAAGCAGTGGCTCAGACCAGCTGGAAGTGCTCTGCTGTTCAAAACTTAGGATCTGGAAAACAAATTCCTTTTGGCTCTTAAGCAGAAGAGGGGCTTTGCCAGTCTCACAGCGTGTGTTGGAAATGGAAGTTCTGGGATGCTTTAAAAAATTAAAAGTGCTGTTCTTCAGTGTGGAAGGAAGAGAGGAAAGAGCCCTGTCCATTTGTCAGACTTTCCAGAAGCAGGAAAATATATTTTAGTTATTGTTGCCCTCAGTTACAAATGGGTTAACAGTCACACTGTCTTCTGATAATTTGTATTTTTAGTAGAACCATCTAGAAATTATTTATCAAAGCAGTTTTCAGGTTGTGTGATTCTTTTTTTCCCCTCATTTCAAACCCTGTTGAATTACAACCTCTCTAATAGACCAGGGGAAGAACCTTATTCATGTCTTTCCAGGATCAAGATTAAATTTATTGCAGTTACAAGAAAAGAACAATTGTTGTCACTTCGAAATGAAATATGGTTTTGTTGTTCTTGGCACCTGTAATGCTTGTAAGGGAAAAAATGTGCTCTTGGGCTAATTGTTACAGTGATGAATGACCCAAAAATGGGCTTGTTTTGTCTCAAGATTTTTCCTCAGATCTGTAGATTTTTTCATGAGATAACAGTTAAAAAAATGGCTTTGGCTTTGCAGATCCTGAAGAGTCTTTTGGTCCTGTTTTTCTCATCCTGGGATATTGGCAGGATTCTTTCTCCTGACTTTCTGGGTATTTGATTAAATAAAATTTCAACCAGATACTCTTTTCTCATCAGTATTTAATGAAAGGGAACTCTCCCATCCCCATTTGTGGTTTTGCTGGTTTGGGCCTTACCTGGCATCTTTTTAATATGGATATTTTTCAATATATTTGATGTCTTCTTCCTGGTCTCATGGAACAAATGTTTTCTTCCCAGCTATTTAAGGAAGCAATTACCATATTAGTGTCAAAGATGCAGCATGGCAAGCATTTAAAAATCAATATAATTGTTCTTTAAAAGATCAGCTCCTGAGATTGTCACTGAAATTTGAAAAACTCATCTGTCTTGAGTTTTAATCAGGCTTTGGAATGTGATAGAGCCAGAGGCCAGTCAGTTTGGAATCTCATTGTACCAGGTGCTGCACAGACTGTCATTTGTCTGTGGAAGAATTTCCTGTAAGGAAACACTTTTATTCTGTGTGAATCAGAGAACAATTTAAATTGGGAAAGACCTCCAAGATCATCAAGTCCAGCCTTTGAATTTACACTTGTGTTTTGGAGAAGAGAAAAACAAATTTTAAAAGAAAACCATAGAGAACTGCAAATTTTTGAGCTCCTAGTAAAAACTGGTTCTTATTTGAAACATTTTCTAAATAATCTGTCATGTTCCCAAACCTTTAATCCCAGTTTTGTGAATGTGTGAATTGTACAAAACCATGTCACTGATGTTGAGATTGGGGTTTTCTGAGTCAGCATTTTGGTGGTTTTTTTTTAAAGACTTGAATATTTCTTTCAGGGTGGGAAACAAAGCATTTTATTGCAGATAAATAACAGCAGAGCCTGAAGGTTTTGTTGTACAATCAACCATGTAAACCCCCCCTTTTTTAACTACAATCACACCTTGTTTGCCTGAAATACCTTCCACAGTTCTTTACATTCCATGTAGGCACAGTTTGCTGAAAGAAGGTTTTCATAAGGAGATTTTTACTTCAAAACTTGATTTTATTTGAAAACTTGATTTTGTTTGATACTTCCCCAGGCCACTTTTCTCCTCCCACCCAGGTGGACCCCAGTGTTCCTCCAGTGTTGGAGCAGAACTGGGGCCAGTTACCAAAAGCGTGGCTTTTGCATCAAAGTGAAGTTGGGGCAGAGACTTCCTGTCACGGGATCTGCAGGAGAAACAGATTCATGCAAATTAAAGCAGCAGGTTGCTATTTAAGAGTGGTTTTCTGCCCTCTGTCAGACTTAGCAAGAACCAGCCTTGGTGTCTGGTGTGAGAGGGTCAAACTAATGATGCCACCAAGGGAGAAATGAGACTCATTTTAAGCCTTTTTTATCTGCTGACTGCAGAGAAGGAAGATGCTGCTTCGCTTCAAACTAAACCTGACTCATGGAGGAGCAAAATGACCACTTGTCATCTTTTCTGTCCAGGAGGAGGAAAAGAGGAAGGCAAAGGAAGAAGAGGAGAAGAGAGAGTATGAAGAGTACCTGAAGCTGAAGGAGAGTTTTGTAGTTGAAGAGGAAGGGGTTGAAGAGTCAATGACAGAGGAACAGGTATGTGTTAGGCTGGTGCTGCAGTTTCCTTTCTCTTTCTACACACCCTGCATTCTGCCTCCTGTAAAAAGAACTTGAAAGTAGGAGTCAGCCAAAGGTTTTTGTTTGTGAAAGATAAGTTGTGTCTGTGGCACGGGTTAACCTGGAATATTTCTTGGGGAATGCCACAGTTCCTCATCCTGGACGACTCTTTGTTCAGAGTGCTGAAGGCAAGGTGTGTCACTCATTCTGGAATTCAGGTGATCTTTTACTGCCCTCACCCACAGAGAGGGAGCCAGTACAGTTACATTTGGAGCTGGTATTGCCCACAGATCTTGGGGGCAGTTGCTTGGGTTTGGTTTTATTTTCTACACCAACAGAGCTGCTGCGAAATCAAGTGAAAAAACAAGTTCTTGTCTTAAAAGGCTTGTGTTGAGAGAATTCAAAGGGCCCAGCCTGGGTGCTCATAGTTTTCCTCTGGAAAAAGCTATGCATTTATTGTTGCAAATGATAATATTTCAAACTCATGCATAACATCCTGACCTGCTCCTCCTGTGGCCACCTGCAGACGAGCTGCTGGGGGTGGTGATCAAGGTAAAATCCCCAAAATAGGTGAGAAAAACCTCTAGGCATCATTTGAAATGTGGTACTTGATACAACATCACAGCAAACCTGGAAAAGTTTTGCTGTTGTGGGAGGCAGAGCTCTTGTTCTTTCTGCTGAAAACCTGTTAGACTCAATTTAATTATTTGCCATCAAATGTTGGAGTGGCTCTTGGGTTGGAGCTGCCAAATGTGAGCTGTCCAGTGCCTTCCATGAGGATTTATTTCAGGGCTATCTGTGCATTTGCTCCTCTGCTTCAATGACCCTGTTGAATTAAATGGATTGGCTTTAGTGTGACTGAGAGTGGCTTTGGGCTGAGGGGCTTGTGCCTCATGTCTGGTGTTCACTCGTGACAAGTTCTGACTGTGGATCCCTTCCCATTAAGAGGAATTCCTCCATCTCATCAGGATTGACACCAAGAGGAGTTGTGTCTGGTGATGGGGAATTCCCTAAGAGGCAGAGAACAGCAAAGTGCATATTTTCCGTTCAAAGTTCTTTTAAAAATACTTACCTGTGCTGTTAAAAGATCAGATTATACATAAATATTAATTTGTTCCACTTTAGACACCCTTTAAAGCTGGAATGTGTTTATTGTCCACGTTCCTACAGCTGCTGTCAAGGAGAAATGAAACTTTATATGTGAGAACAGAGAAGGGTGTTCCTCACCTAGAAGAGCTTGGCAGGCACTTGGTGGTGCCTGGATCTCACCCCAAGACAACTTTTTGTGGGGGGGAGAAGTTAAAACTTTAATCGTAGGTGATTTAAAAACCCTGTTCAGAACTAAGAACAAGCACAGAGTTATCTGGAGACCCCAGCCCTGCAGAAAGGACAAGCCCCCCTTGCCTTGTGGTGGATGAAGCACTGAAGCATCTCAGTGTCCTGTTACGAAGCTCACTCTGCCTCGTGTTGTTGGGGCTGCTGTGCCGAAACTCCTGCTGAAAATTGAGCTCCTCTTCCAGGGCTAAGCAGTTAATTAAGGCTGATTGATTTCCAGGGCTGCAGAGTAACTTGATCTCCTTTAACTTCAATGCCCAGTGTTTGCATTGCCTTTGCAAATGGAGCTGCTCACATGAAAGCACTGCCTTTCAGGGGCACGGCCTTGCAAAGGGGTTGAGGCTCCCCATGTGCTGCAGGAGCTGTGTCCTGGGTCCCTCTGGGTTTTACCTCTGTACAAAACACCCTCAGTGTCTGTATGGAACCAAACCCTGCTCAAACTCACCCAGACCTGGTTGTTTCGGAGGGGAGGATGTGATGGGAAGAAGGAAAGATTCGAAGATTTCCTTTCAGCAAACACTTAAGCACAAATTGTACCTGAGCCACGTTCTGTCTCAGAAAATATCCATCATAAATCCCTGATTAACAGAATTAACTGGGTTGGAAAAGAACTTTGAGATCATCAAGTCCAATTAAATCTAGATTGTTCTTGTTTCCAGTTCAGTATCTCAGTGTGTGTAGTTGCAACATCAGAATTAAGCAATCTAAACTCTCTTACAATATTTTTACTTGGCAATTTTGAGATGCATTTCATGTCCATGAATTTAAAATAACAATTGTTTTCCTTGCTATGTCCAGTCCCGCAGCTTTCTCATGGAATTCCTGGAATATGTGAAGGTGAGCTGCCTTTGATCTTTCTCCTCCTTCCATACTTGTTAGGTTTTGTAAAATACCTTTTGTCCCCTTTGATTTGCCTGAGCATTCAACAAGTAACAGAAGTGATACCTTAGATAAAGCTGTATTTGCTTCACCAGCACAAGCACATCCAGCTTTGTTCAAATGGGTTGTAATTACAGCTGTGGCTTGGCTGTTTGGGGCAGGATGTGGCTCTTACCCTGTTTCATAAAGCCAGGCCTGGTGAATCAGCCTCACAGTTCATGAACAGCAGCCTTTGCTACAGATTGGGATTTGGGACATTCAGGCCTTTTTTGTTCGTGAACATCAGCCACTGATTTAGAAAACAGTCTCTACCTCTGAGCTCAGCAGGAGTGAGAGCTGCTGTCTCAGCCTGTGCCACAGAGAGTGTGTTTCTGCCTCCAGCCAACTATCCCAGCTTTTTGTGTGCTTATCCATGGAATGTTGTCTTACTGTTTGGCAGGGATGTTGAAGATCACTTGTTGTGAGCAGGGTATGTTAGTCTCCCTGTCATCCTGCTGTAAGGTTGGGTATTTAAAACCTCTGGTATGTTCATGAGAATTTCTGCTTTTGATCTGAAAGGACAACTGCTTTGCTGTCCACTATTGGTTTATCAAAAGGTCAGATGCATTTTTCCCCTCTTACTCGAACAATTAATGCAAACCTTTAGTCCTAATGAATCCCTTTCTCTTCCTTTATTGGAAGCTGAGCTCTCGGTGTATGTGGCATGTGTGTGAAAGGCTCCTTCACTAATTAAATCACTTGTACACTTGGGCAACTGCCGATCATTTTGGACCCCAAAATCTCACACTCTGAACCAGTTCTGCATGTCCATTATCCCAGAGAAACCCTGGATTTATGTCATGGACTTACAAACAGATTGGCCTGATGGAGAACTCTCCACTGGAGTGATTTCCAGGCAGGGCTGACCAGGAGCTCAGTGTAGAGTCCCTCCCAATCCCTGTCTTCCATGCCTTGGGATAACACAGGTGAAACCAGGGAAGATTCAGTGTCCCTGAATCCCTGGGAAGGTTCCCAAGGGATGACCCAGGGTCTGCCTCTTGTCCCCGTGGTCATGGGCAGAGCAGATCAGCCACAAACTCAGTGCAGGGTTTAACACACGTGTGTCATTTTACATTGCTCCCCTCTGACGTCACAGAAATGAAACTTGGGCTGAAAACCAAGTTCAGAAGAGCTTTGACACCTGCTTTCCTCTGTGCAGATGAGCTGCAGAACTGGGGCATCGCTTTCTTTTACAAGTTGGAGCCTTTTTCTTTAATCTTGAGCATGTGCTTAATATACAGATTATGTATGGCCCTCATCTCCTGTTCTGCTCACAGAGGCTGTTGACAGGAAGCAGTGCTGAGCTGCTTGGAGCTGTCTGAAAAATGTATAAATTAGGAGTAATTGTCATTTTTTTGAGAAATAAAACTGAATTTAGCTCTTCTGTTGAATAACTTACTGTACTGGTACAACTGACTGGAGGCAGCTCATCCCATGCTTCATTCCTAAGGGTGTTGGGAGTAAAATGCAGCCTCTTGCTGAAGACAGCAGCAGAATCACACCTAAAATTAAAGGAATTCAGTAAAATGTGGATGTGTGTGTGTTGCTCTATGGGAGTGAAGCCTATTTCTAGAACATAAGCATGTGGTGAAGAGTTTTGTCCCCTTAGGAACTCATGTTGTCATTATATTTCAGTGGGGAGGGGGGAATGCAGCCTAATTCCACTCCATGCTCTTGTTCACAGCAGGATCTGTCTTGAAAAACTTCCACTAAACTTGGTCACTGAGGGTGAATATCTTTAAGTGAAGGTTTAAATCCTGTTTTTCTTGTTTATGTGGCTTTGCACCAACATCCCCCCAGTCCTTTTAAAAGAAGAAGTGACGAATGTTGGCAGTTCCCAGCTCTGAGAACTGAATTCCATGGACTGGTTCCATTTCCATGTGTTCAGTCCATGGTATTCAGTTCTCTAGCTTGGCTGCATCAAACTTCACAACTAAATCTGTGTGTGGCTTTTTTGTGCGTGTGTGTGTGTGTCTGATTTTATTAATGAAAGCGATTCATCTGTTTCAGCCTCCCTTTATTTCCTCAGTGTCCTTCCAGTGTCCCCTCAAGAAACAAATGGGTTTATTGTTTGAAGTATTGCAGTTGTTAATGGAGATGCAGCTCCTGTGGCCATGCATATATGGATTTTAGGAATGTGGTCCTGAATGTTAACTGAACTTTTCAACAGTTTTGTATTTTCCAAGCTCCTTACAAACACTGCATCTCAACAGATGAGTTCCTAAAGCTTTGGCAGAGAAGGAAACAGAGACCAAGTAGCTCCAGATGAGCACAGCAGGTGTTTTCTCTGGAGCTACAGAGAAGCATAAAAGCAGATGTGAGCAGTGACTGTGCCCTGACAGAGAAAGGCTGCACTAAGGATCTCTGTCAACAGCAAAATGACAATTTACAGTTCCAACATTGACAATTTTAATAAGTTTGTCACTTGCTCAGGAAGATTATTATGGCATTAATTCACATGACATTAGTAAAATAAACTAAAGCTCTTAATGCAGGATTTCATGGGTGTGCTGATAAAAGGTACTTGGAAACATCCCTCAAAGAAAACCGGATCTTGATAAACCACACTGGAAATTAAAGGTAGCCGCTGAGAAACTCAGGTGGCTGAAGAACAAGGCCATGGCTGCTTGTTGTGCTCATCTTAATGTAAGAAAAAGTCCAGGATAAACACTGACAAGTGGGTTTGAGTCTTCCCCTGTGTGGGTCAGGGCACTCAGTCTTTCCACAGGGCTCACTGGTCTAAGTAATTGGAGAGTTTTTCATAAGAGAAAGAAAATATACTGGGAAAAGTTAGTGAGAGTGACAGGTCCTGCTTTGTCTGGGAAAGGCATTTGTTATTTGAATGGAAAAACCAAATATGCCAGCTTGTGATTCATCAGCTGTGTCTAACTCTTGTTTGTTTCCATAGAAAACAAAGGTTATCCAGCTGGAGGATTTGGCTTCACATCTGGGTTTAAGAACACAGGTAAGCACTGACTTCAGGGCTGTAAGTGCTGACTTTGGGGTGCAAGTACAAGCAATGAGTTTAAAGGAGTGGAGAGATAATAGGGAAGTGAGGGAATGTCAAGGCAAGTGTCTGAGCATTACTGAAAATGCTTGGATTTTGGTGGCAACATCAGCCCTAAAAATGTGGCCATTCATCAAAGTACAGTGAAGGATTGTTGACTTACACGATTGTTCCAGTGACAAGGGCTCAGTTTGCCCCTTGAACAGCTGCCTGTTGGTTAATGGATCCTGTGGTGTTTGTGACTCAAATAATGGAGCAATGTTTTTCTGTTCTGCTCCTGGGGTGCCCCTTCACAGCAGCTTACACTGCCTTAAGTCCAGGCTGCCTCTCTCTTAAGGCAGAACTCCATTTAAGCATGCAGGGAATCACTCAAGGTTGACATTTAAACTGTAATTTGCCTCTGCAGTCACATAAACACGGGAAAGGGGGAGAGGCAGAACTGTGGAAAGCCAAGGCTTAGATACTAAGGTATAGTGGAATTGCAGTGCTTGGAGTAACTACAGACTTAACCCAGCCATAAATTCAACAAGTTGATGCTTTGGATTGGTAAAAGATCCAGAGTGAAGCAGGAAAAAAATATAAAAAATTCTGGAATGTATCAAGCAAGGTCCTTGGAGAGGTGCTTCAATGCACTTCAGGGAATTTGCCTGTTGCAGTGGCACTACACAGCCTTTCCCTGGGAAGGTTTCTATAACCACCCTCTGTTCCTTGAAACAGCAGGTAACAGCAATTAAAGTCTCTTTTGGGGGTAGGGAAGTTACTTGAACACCCCAACATGCAGAAAATTCATCCTTCTAACACTGTCTATGTGGGAATACTGATGTGTGTCCTTCCCTGAAGTTCTTAACACTGAGGGATAAATATAAAACCGTCTGTTTGTAGTTTTCTCTGAACATGTGAAATGTTTTTTGCTTCCCTTTTGATCAGTTTGTTGTTGCTTTTTCTCTTCTGCACAGGATGCAATTAGCAGAATCCAGGACCTGATGGCAGATGGCACTTTGACAGGTGACAGCCAAGACACAAAGGGGATGAGAGGTGGTGGTGCAGGAAATCCCTTCTTTGTGGCAGGGAGAGACTTCTAGTGTCATTCCTGTTATAAGGATCCCAGTAGGGCTTGATAACCAGATATTTAAATGTATTTTATTTATTTATCCATCTGCTGAAGGCCTTTTGGGGTGTCTTGTGAAATCAGAATTTTGAAGGACCACGGGGATGGTTTGGGTGGTGCCTAAAGGCCAGGACTGGGGTGCAGCACACTGTGCTTGAAGCAAACATCCCAGAGCACTCCAGGATGCTGGAGTGAGGGCAGTGCTCATTCCCAGCCATGCACCCACACAGTTGGAATGTGAGCAGAGGCTGATGCTGTGGGGAGCTCCCTGTCTGGGCAGGTCTGCTGTATTGCTGGGCAGTTCTTTCTGAGGGTGAAGCAGGGAAAGGGGCCAGTACAAACATTTAAATATTGACCTAATCCTGTGGTCATGGCTGGGGAACAACTGCCTGGGCAGGTACATGGTGATACCTGTTCAAAGGGCTTGGAATCAAAGGATAAGGATGTGTACTGACCTGGCTGTGCCTGTGGCCCCAGAGTCTTGGTGTAATGTGGAAGAACAGAGAGATCTGTTCTCCATCTGACTGGAGCAACTGAAATATGGAAATTGGGCTTCATTCCCTTCCTGAGGGGAAACTGGAAAGGCTGAGCTGGGCTCCACAGGGGTTCTGAATCCCTTCCTGGCGCTCCTCCTCCTCTGCCTTTCTCCACCAGCTGCCTGGGTCCAGAACATCAGCACCAAAACAGGAGGACTACAGGAGTGGTGAAGGGTCTAGAGGGGAAACCATATGAGGAACAGCTGAGGTCACTTGGTTTGTTCACCTGGAGGAGACTTGGATCAGACCTCACTGGGCTCTGCAGCTTCCTGAGAGGGGCAGCTCTGGGGACAGGACCCCAGGGAAGGGCTGGAGCTGTGTCAGGGCAGGGTCAGGGTGGATCTCAGGAAAAGGTCCTTCCCCCAGAGGGTGGTTGGGCACTGAACAGACTCCCCAGGGAATGGGCACTTCCCAAGGCTGCCAGAGCTCCAGGAGGGTTTGGGATGATCCTTTGGGACAGGGTGGGATTGTTGGGGTGTCTGTGCAGGGCCAAGGGTTGGACTGGATGATCCCTGTGGGTCCCTTCCAGCTCAGGATTCTCTCTGATTCTGTAAAAACACTGTCTCTGAAGCTGTGGAGCTCCCAGCCAGCTGTGCCCAGTGGAAAGAACATGTTACTTTGAACAAAATGAGTCTCTCTGAGGCACTTGGCCACTGTCACAGCCCTGCTCAAAGGCCCAGCAGCAGCCAGGAGATAAAAGCCTTGACTGCTGGCACCTCGTTCTGCCTGCCCCAGATAGGAAACGCTGCCTCAGCAGTTGGAACATCCCTTCCCAGAGCAGGGACTGATGTCTGTCGGGAAGTGCTGACTGCAGGGTCCTTTCTTTGCCCTCACAGGAGTGATTGATGACAGAGGGAAGTTCATCTACATCACTCCAGAGGAGCTGGCAGCCGTGGCTCAGTACATCAAACAGCGAGGCCGGGTCTCCATCTCAGAGCTGGCCCAGGCCAGCAACTCCCTCATCAACCTCCAGCCTGACAGCAGAGCTGCTGCTCCAACTGTGGCCTGAGAAAAACACAGCAGGAGTTTGACCTTGGAATGAATAAACCCCGTAATTAAAAGCAAACAGGAACCTCTCTGGTGCGGGCGCGGTGCTTGGAGGTAGGATGGGGCTTTTGAAGCATCAGCTGCAAGACTTCTCAGAAGTTTTGCTTTTCATTCTGTTATAAAAGAAGACATTTGATTGTACAAGAACTCGGGGCTCAAACATTCTGATGCAGCTGTAGTCCAGGAATACCAGTAATTTATTCCTTGGCAGTCAAGTCTCGTGTGACTGTAACCAAATTCTGTGTTGTTGGCAGATTTTGATGTCTGTATCAGGTGGATTCGGGGTTGATTGCACTCAGAATTCTCCAGGCTTGCTCTGGTGTTTAACTTTGTGACAGTGCTGGACACAGCCCAGGATAATAGGTGTGTAGGTTTTGTCTGCTGTATCCACATGGGAAGGAGAGAGTAAAACAAAAATCCTGTGTGTCTTTGTCCTCACTGAAACATACCCTGAAACTCTGGAAAGGGTGCTTGCTCGGTTGTTAAAACTTTCAGAAAACCTTTGATATATGTTTTCCTTGGTTTAAATAATACAAAAGTTTCCTTGCAGACAAGCTGCATCATTTTCCTGTAGCCAAGAGACAGAAACCCCTCCAGGGAAAGGCTGACCTCTCCTCATTTATTGTGCAGGCCAGTTCTGCTGATACCAACCGCATTCTGATGATTCATCCTTTGAAGTCAGAGCCAGCTCAGAGTGTCTGAAGGCCTCAGACACCCCCCACCCCGTGACCTCTGTGTTCTGGATGTTTGGGGGTTTTTAAATAAAAGCTTCAGACGCTGTTGAGTCACGCAATTAATGCTGCAAGTAAATGATTATTAATGTATTAATTGTAGGGGTCAGTGTATTTCCTGCATAAGAATATTTATTTTTTTGAATAATTTGTTAATTCTTCCTGAAATCAACACAATTTATGTGCATAAACAGCAACTGGGGAGGGCAAGAGGTTTTGTTTCTGCCAAACTTAGACATGACTTGAGTAGACTAAAAGCCACGTTATCAGGGAGATGAGACAGCAATAAAACAACGGAAGGAACCATATTTCCTTTTAATCTCTGCACTGGATGGGAGAGCAGGAGTGTGGAGTTCAGTGCAGCACCACATGTTGGTGTGGAGAGACCAACCATAACCAGCCATTTGAAACCTCTAAAGTGACTCATTACTACATTTTAAAAAAATTATTTGAATTTGCCATCATTTTGTTGTTCTGTCTTAAATTATTCTTGTAATAAAAGCAGCAATACTGAAAGAATTGCAGAGATTTGTGTTAGAAATTCCCTATTTTCTATTAAACTTTTCCCATGTATTAGGTAGTGAACTGGCACAAGAGCTCCCAGGTACTCTGGCTCTACGTGGAAGGAATAATAATACTCATTATGAGCTCATTTGAGTGAGCTTGTCCTAATTTTGCCATTCCACCTGAGGGCAAAGGCCAAAAAAAATGAGATTGGAAACCTTCTGTTCAGATCATACAAGGTTGGATCCAGTCAAGGAAAACTCCAGCTTCTATTTCAGCTGAAAAATTTAGTCTATGTGAAGTCTTTACAGGTTAAAAAACAAATGTAAAAGCAACAAATGTCACAATTCTTCATTTTATTTCTTTGTTATATGAATTTTAAAGCCCATCAGCCTCAGGGTTTCCAGGTTTTCTCTGTAACTATGGATACTAGGAACAGATTTGGGTTTTTTCCTTGTTGTTTGGGGTTCTTTTTTAATTCATATTGTATGTTCATCCTTTTAGGAAAATGCTAAATATCACAAGATGGCACTGAATCACGAAGCTGCAACATTTCTCTGCCAGAACAGCCATGTTCTGGATGCACAGATTTCTTTCTTTTTAAACCCAAAAGCAAATCCAGATCATTAATGTCAATCTGTGGCTGCAGGGATCCCTGCAAAAGAACTGATATCCAGGGAAGTTTTGTGCCTGCAGCACTGTAGGGATGATACTTTAATTCTTTTCATCTTCTCTGATATAAAAAAAAATAGTGAAAGTCAAGTAAAACAAAGGAGAGGGGAAAAAAATCTCCTTCCTACCCTAAAGGCAAAGGAACATTTTGCAATCTCTGGATACATCTGGAGTCATCAAACATGACATTTTCTGTCCCCGGGGACAAATCTTTTCTATGTTTATGTGGTGGAACAGAGTGGCATCAGCTAAAGTGCTGTTTGGGACTGGTTTTAGAGGGTCCTCAGCTGGCCTGGGACAAGACCCCACACCAGTGGTGCCCCAGCCCTGTCCAGCCACGTTTATCTTTGCCTTCCTCACTCATCTTGGTGTTCCAGGCCAGGTTGGATGGGGCTTGGAGCAACCTGGGATAGTGGGAGGTGTCCCTGCCCATGGCAGGGGGTGGGAGTGGATGGTGTCTGAAGTCCTTTCCAATCTAAACCATTCCGTGATGGTTCTTCAAGAGGCCTCTCATACTGAGACAGACTGGTTTGGTGGTGAGATAAAGGAACAACTCAGATTTATTTGTTGCCCAGTTCATTTCCCCCAGTTCATGCTCCTCTCCTGCAGAAAGTGCCTGTGTAGCTCTTGGATGTTCCCAAAAGTGCTGAGCTTGCACATCACATCATGACAGAATCAGCCTGGCCTGCCCCATCCACAGGGAAGGCTGTGAGGAAAAGCAACCCCTAAGAAGAGAATAGTCCAGGTTTGGAGGTGGATCGTTACTTGGGATCCAGTCAGGCTGTGCTCAGGGCTGCTCCACTAAGGACCTCACTCAGCCCCAGTGGCTGCTGTGCCTGGAGGTGGCTCAGCCCCCGAAGCACATCATCAGGAGCTTTGAGATAACTTTGGCTTTCCTTGGGCTGTCATGGAAAGGCCTCCAAACCTGCCTCCCTGGGCCATGGACACAGCTCACCTGCACCCTGTGCTCTCAGCCTGCTGATGTTGAGGTGGACAATCCCTCCAGAAAGGTGACAGGTGAAAGGTGGGATGAGGGGCTTCTTCAGGCAAAGAGGTGACAGCCAGGATGCACAGCTGCCTAAGCTGGAGGGAGAGTGGACACAGATTTTTACAGCTTTCCCTGATCTTTGAGCATCTTCAGCACAGAGGTGACCCAGCTGATCTGGTTCTCCCTAAAACCCATGGAGCCTGTGCAGACCTGCACTGTGGGATGCAGCCCAGCAGCAGGGAGGCACAATTCCCTTTGGTCTCTTTCAGGCCAGTTTAGTGGCCTGGAATTTGGTTAAGATGACCTAAAAGCAGGGTCACAGTGGTTTTACAGAGGATCACACTGCTCAGAGGTGGATGGGGTGGGAACTGATGGTGAGACAGGCATCTCCTAAAACACCTCCTTGCCCAGAGGGAGCCAGAGTCACTGCAGATGACAGAGATTTTTGGTCTGTCTCAGGGGATAATTTGTGCCAGCATCAAATTAAGGTCAGAGGACAGAGCAGAACAAGGGCCTCGTTCCAGCCTGGCAAGGGACTCTGGAATCAGGAGCGTGGTGCCGCAGTCACGGTGCAGGACACGGGTGTCCTGGTTCTGGTACCTCTGGACAGGCTCACACACCTGAATTGCTGGGGGACTTATTTTGTGTGTGGCTTATTTTTTTTCCCCATCCTCCTGCTACGAAGATACTCCTCTGGGATGCTGTGTGAGAGCTTCTCCCACTTTGCATGAGGTCTTTGGGGAGGGCAGGGCTGGGGTGGCCAAGGGGGATCACTGGGGTCGTGGGGGGAAGGTTGTGATGGGACAGCCAGGAGGTGCTGCTGGAGCTGAGCTGGCAGCACCAACAATCCAAACATCTCTCATTCACTCCAGTGCAAAACCCCAGGATGGGATGAGGACATCCCATGGCAGGTCCTGAGAACTCCTTTCCCTGGATGTTGACAACGCAGCACAGTCAGGTTATGCCTCCTTTAAAGTCATTGAATACCACAATGGCTCTGGCCATTAGCACAAGGAATCCCGTGTTCCAGCTCCCCTCATTTTGTCCCTGTCGTGATGAGCTGCAGGAATCCAGGTTGTATCTCCTATCACCTGTCCCATGGTCTCGTGTCACACTCTCAGCAAGAAGCCAATCCAGAGCCAAGGTTTCCATCCTCATGGAAGCAGCACTCAGCCCTGTGTGCTGGGTCCCTGATCTCCATGAATTCCTGCTGACAGGAAAGATGAGAATATATGGAAAAGTGCAGCAAAGCTGCAGCTCTTGGTCGTAACCCTGAGAAACAACGTTCAGCTGCAGCTCTAACACATCCCACGTTCATTGTGGTGCCTCCAACATGCAGATAAACCTCACACCCATCCCCTCCCATCTGCACCCTGTGCTGCCACTGCCATCAGTGCACCAGGGATGGGATTAACTGTTTCAGAGTGTTCTCTTCCAAGGGCAGCCACCTCCAAATCACTCTCCATCCTCTGGCTGACCTCACCAACCCTTCAGGGTCCTCCCAGAGAGCCCAGCCCAGCAGAAGACTTGCCCAGTGTTCTTTAGGATGAAGCTACTGGGGCCAAAATATGACACGGGCAGGTTTGGGCAGGATCCTGGATTGTGCCAGCCCTGGTGTGTCCCATCCCAGGGCAGGGACTGTCCCCCTGTGCTGGCCCTGCTGAGGCACCTCCAGGGCTGGGGGCACTTGTGGGCCCCTCAGACAAAGAAGGACATCGAGGGGCTGGAGGGTGTGCAGGGAAGGGCAGGGAGCTGGGAAGGGGCTGAGGGAGCTGGGGGGGCTCATCCTGGAGCAAAGGAGGCTCAGGGGGCCCCTGGAATTCTCTGCAATCCCTGCCAGGAGGGGGGAGCCGGGGGGGGTCGGGCTCTGCTCCCAGGAAACAAGGGCCAGGAGGAGAGGGAACGGCCTCAGGCTGGGCCAGGGGAAGCTTAGATTGAATATTGTCGGACAATTTCTTCACTGAAAGTGCCCATCCCTGGCACAGCTGCCCAGGGCAGGGGTGGATCCCCATTCCTGGGGGGACTGCAAATCCCTGTGGATGTGGCACTTGGGGACAGAGGTTAGTCGTGGCCTCGGCAGTGCTGAGGAAAGGTTGGACTGATGATCTCTGAGGGCTTTTCCAACCTGAATGATTTCACGACTTGGGGTCATGGCCATTTGGATTACTGGGTTTTTGGCAGAACACGCTGACTCAGGATGATCCTCTGCAAGTGTCTGACCCTGAGAGGTGGCCCCAGGTGAGCCCTGCTGGGGCCCTGCCCAGACTTCGGCTGAGCTCTGCCCGCAACATCTCCGACCTGCTTGGGCAATTCCAAACCCTCCCCACGCCATCCAGGCCTCCTCCAGGAGGTGGCAGCAGCACATCTCGCATCCCCCCCGCCGCATTTCCATGGCAACAGGAGGGAAGCATCTCCCAGAGGTTTGGAGGACGACCACAAGGTTCGGTAAAACCATCGCATCCCGGCTTCCCAAGGCTGGGATAAAAGTTGGAGGAGGCCACCTGCCCATCTGCTGCTGGCCCAGCATTGTGGTGTCATCACTGAGGTGACAACGTGGGTATTGAGGTTCAATTAGCCAGGGTTACTGAGCTTTATTACAAGCAAGATGGAAAAGCTACTGGAAAAATGACACAACTCCTGGATGTACTGGAAATGGCAGCACTGACAGGAAATCCTTCACAGCATCATCAGCCGAGTGTAACAGCCATGGGCAGGGGGCAGCCGGAGCAGGGAGATGTGAGCTTAGATCCTGCTGCTCCTAAGCAGTTACTCCCAAGTGTTTGGGAAGCTGGCTGCTCCCTCTCTGCTCCCTCTTTTCCAATGTGCTGCCACCCAAACTAAGCTGCTTAGCACATGTGTTGTAATCCAGCGGCAGGAGCAGCGGTGGGAGCCAATTTGCACATGAGGAAGATCGAGCTCCGACAGTCGGAAAATCACTGAGGCTGTTGCTGTTTAAAGACCATCCAGTTCTGACCCCCTGCCATGGACAGGGACACCTCCCACTATCCCAGGTGGCTCCAACCTGCCCTTGGACACTTCCAGGGATCCAGGGGCAGCCACAGCTTCTCTGGGAATTGTATCCCAGCCCCTCCCTACCCTTGCAGGCAGGGAAGGATTTCTTCCCAATATCCCATCAAGCCCTGCCCTCTGTCAGCTTAAAGTCATTCCCAATTTTGACATGAACATGCCACCATTCCTTGGAGTCAGGGCACAGCTCAAATTGCTCTTCAAGGAGGACAAGGGAGGTGTTTGGAAATGAGGTTGTGTCAAGGTTTCAAGGCTGCTTTATTAATACTTTACATTTGACATCTGATCTGGAAGTGTTCAAGGCCAGGTTGGACAGGGTTTGGAGCAACCATGGGCTCAAAGAAACCATGGCAGGGAGTTGGAATGAAATAGTTTTTAAGGTCCTTCCCAACCCAAACCATTCTGTGATTCTATGATTCCAATGTCATTCCCCTCAACACTGAGGAGAGTAACCCAGCACCCCTAAACTGTTCTGTGTGTTGACTCACAAGCTGAGCCCTGGAGCTGGTTCATCCCTCTCCTCCCAACAGGGAGCAGGAGTGATGCTGATCCTGTCCCGGCGCTGCTCTGCAGTTGCTGGATCTTTCCCTTTGGGACTCAGCTGCAGTGAGAGGTGCTGACCATGCTGGTGTCACCCTGCTGGGACCTGACACAGCACAGCCAGGCATTTCCCCTGTGTTGTTCCAGCCCTGACTCTGGTTGACAAACTGCTGTGGTTTCACATCCCAGCGATGGACTGACACAGCACATACGGCTCTGTGGAAAAACAAACAGCATCATCAGGCCATCAGGATCCTTAGGAACCTGCCAGATGGCTCTGACTCCTGGGCAGTTTCAGGTTCCTCCTCTAGAAGGATGACACCCATTTTTTCTTTGGAAGTTTCTTGTTCAAGCACTGGACAGATTATGTTTTATCATTTTCATTTCATTTTATAATTTGGATGTATTTGATGGGCTGCAGCTTTTAGCAGCTCAACAGTGTGTGAGGTGCAGTGTCCCAGGCCACAGCCCCAAGGGAGCAGGAGCCCAGGGCTGAGCTGAAATGGGAGGATACCTGTCAAACACAGCCCTTTGGAAACCGGTCTTTATCACCCACCAAATCCACTGACCTACTGGAAAACATTGTGTCATCCTCTGTCTTGCAGTTTTAACAAGACTTGAAGCCATTCCCAAATCTCTCTCCATGGCCGTGGAAGCACATCCCAGCTCAGAGACCTCGTGACACATCAGGCACATGGCATGGGTCATTCCCCAGAGATGCTGCAGGTCTTTGTCTTCCTTCTTCCTCCCTAATTTTCCCTGCTGTCATTATGTGCCTGACTGGCAGAAGGGATCCACACTGAATTCACAGGAGTTTATTCACATGCACACTCATCTGAGAGATCTGCCACTCACCAGCATACCAAGATATTTTGGGCAGATTTAAATGGAATAGAATAAAGCTGGAATACAAAATAAACTGCTTGTGCAGACAGCACAAAGCACGGGTGATGTTTGCAAAGGACGTTGATATCCTCTGCTAGGAGGCTGATAATACCAAACATCACAGACATCCAGGTCAGCCCAGCTACTTCCAAGGAACACGGTCTTGTTCTTAAACCCCACTCAAGGATTAACCCCAGCGTTTTGGGCCTGAGAGAGCCTTGGCCATTGGAAGTGACTTGAAGCATTCCCTTAGGCTGGGGGGCAACTCTCTGTGGGGAAGGGCTGAAAAGGAATAATCCCAACACAGAGACACACCCCTAAAAATCTCCTGCAGTTCTGTAGTGAGGCTGTGGTGGGTCACTCCACATTCCACATTACAAGGGGATCATCTGTAGCAAGGACCAAGGGCTCTGTCCTTTGCAGAGCACAGAGATTAGGGCTCACCACCAACCTCCACTTCTCCAACATTCCTGCCAAACCCAGCCCCCTGTGTCTAGTCCAGACCATGATCCTGGACACAGCAGAAACATGGCAGAGAGAACTTCTCCATGTTGTTCTCCCAGCCAAGAGGCAGAGTTACCTGCACCTCAACAGGGAACATCCAATCCTGGGTTTCATGGCATCTGTACTGAGCCCAGGCCAGAAGGAGGGTGGACAAGGAGTTTTTATTTGCTCTGAAAGGTTGTTGGGAACCACATCCCTCGACTCCAACCCTGGATGTTGAAGGTGGCAGGTCCTTAAGATGCCCATGTAACTTCCATGAGGAAGAAATCTGTGCTGAGCAGGGTGGTTGCAGCTGGGCTCCCACAGCTCCTGCCCCTGGAACAGCTCAGAACTTACACAGAGCTTTGGTTTTTAACACAGAGAGGACAGAGACTCATCAGGATGAGAATGGCCTGTGCCAACAGAGTTTAAGAAGTCCCTTGGCTAGAGGAAGGATCATTCCATGTCTCTGGAAGCAGGTCATGATGGCATGTTGGCAGCACACATCCAAGGGAGGCCAAGGAGGACAGAGAAGGACCTCAGGTACATTCCAAACGAAGGCTGTGCTGGAGCCTGAAGTGTCTCTGCTTCTCTTCCTTCCTCTCCACCTTCCCAGGAGTGTCTGGGATTGTCAGCAGCTCGGGAAACAGTCTGGCCAAGGCTTAGGCAGTATTAAGATCCCTGGTCCTGGCAGGAGCTGGAGGCTCCTCGAGGCATTATGGATCGGTGAACTGGAGCTGACACGGGATGGAGAGGGAAGGAAACGAAAGGCCATGTGCTCCCAGCAGGTCCCAGGAGTGTTCCCAGTGGGAAGGACACCGGTAGCACTTCCCCCGTGCCCGCCCAGCCCCGTGGCTGCTGTCACTCCACGGCCCGAGCTTTGCAGAGACATGAGCTCACTGGCTGAGCTGAGCCAAACACAACACGCTGTGTCAGGCTATTCCCAGCTTCCCTCTGACATTTGCCAGAGGAGATTTCCAGCGCCAGAGCCGCCATCTCCCCTCCTAAGTGCAAATCCCTGGCAATGCAGCATCCCCATCCTCTGGTCCCATCCCCGGGAGGTTTCCCCACCTGCAACCCTCCATCGATGACACCTGAACTGGTTGTCATGGGAACCAGGGGTGTGCTGGTGTGGCTGTGTCCTGCCTGTCAGGGTGTGATGCTCTGCTCCCTCCAGCAGTGGATATTTGTGGTCCCAGGCACCCGGAGCCGTGGTTTCCCTGCACACCTGGCCATGGAGCAGCCTGTGTGGCTGGGAATGTGCTGCCAGCTGCTGATGCTGCTGGAATTCTTGGGAAGTGAAGGCAGCTCAGGGTCACAGTATTTCCGAGTATCTCACTGGCCAAGTGGGATGCAATGATTCCCATCTCTCCTGAATCCAGATGGGCTTGTTCCCATGTGCAGACCCTGGAAGCTGGTGGGGATATGAATGAACAGGACCAGCTGCAACACTGGCCAGATATGGCAGGGAAAACTCTCATTTGAAAAATAAAAATCATGGAATGGTTTGGGATGGATGGAAACATAAAGACCATCCAGTCCCACCCCCTGCCATGAGCAGGGACACCTCCCACTGTCCCAGGTTGCTCCACCCTGGCCTTGGACACTTCCAGGGATGGGGCAGCCACAGCTTCTCTGCCCAACCTGTGCCAGGGCCTCACTATCCTCACAGGGAAGAATTTCTTACCAATATCCCACCTGACCTTGCCCACTGTGGGTGGGAAGACATTACATTACCTCACATTTGTTTTATAACAACAGTTTGGGGTTTCATTCTGAGTTGTTTTTCTGGGAAACCTTGTCCTGCAATGACCATAACTGGGAAGATGAGGCCAAGGCCTGTTGGAAGGCAGTGACCAGCCATCACTCAACACCTCAGCTTTTGTCCACCATCTCTAGGCAAGACCCCAGGGAAAGGCTGTGCTCAGGTCACCCAACCCCAGCAATGCCATGGAGAGCAAAGCCTGATTTCCTGAGGGAAATGGGCTAAAAGAAATCAAACCCAAAACACTGTCTGTCTTCGGGCAGTTAAACACCCCAGAAAACATCACTCTTTTCCTTGGGATGAGGAACCAGGGTCCAGCAACACCCAGGGCATGAAACTGAGCTGCATGAACCCTTTCTGGCTGCAGTGGGGTGGGGTGGGGTGGGATGGCATGGCATGGCATGGCATGGCATGGCATGGCATGGCATGGCATGGGAAGAAAAGGAGATGAGTGAGGTTGCCCATGAAAGGCATGGAAACAAGGCCAAGAGAAGTGTCAGGACCAAGTGCCAGAAGTCCCATCAGAGGTGATGGTCCACCCCTGGTGCTCCCCAAGCTCAGCCACACCATCCAGGGTGGATTTGGCCCTTCTAGCAAGGAGGAATGGGGACTTCTGTCTGTCTCCACCCCCCTGCTCCATGGGCTGCTCATCAGCTGGGTGTTTTCTCCCAAACACAAGCCCTAATCAGGCAGCATGTTGTGTCTAATTAGGACTCATGACAAAGTGAATCAGCCCCTCAGCGCAGGACGATGATTTCATCCCAGGCCAGGTGCTAGTGGATGGTGCCAGCTCCACACACACAGCCAAGCTGCTCTTAGCATTAATAAAATCCCTCCTCAACCTGCCTGCCTGGACCCTCTCCCCCTTCTCCTCTCACCATCCAAGAGCTGGTTGCCATCATCTGACTCCCTCCCCTGAGACCCTTTTTTGGGAGGTTACATCTGTACTCCACCCAACAAGGCTCAATCCCTACTCCTGATCTTTCCTTCCTCCAGGAAACAAAAAGCAGAAGGAGTTTCCCTCATCCCCACTGGGCACCAAGGCCAAGAACATGCATGGGAGCATCCAGAAGGTCATGAGAAATCTCCACGTGAAAATGGGATCTGGAAACACAGTGGCAAAAAGGGATGAGGAATGAGCCCAGATTTCACAGGACACTCCAAGGCAGCTGTTGGCTTGGAAATGAGACAAATCTGGAGAGCTGGGACAGAGATCCACCCTTTTCAAACGAGCCAAAGCTGATGCTTCACCAAAAGTGCAGCAGCAGTGGGTTTCTGACAGTATCATCCCATTTCTTCTAACCCTGGGAGTGGATGGGAAAGGGTGGCTCAGTCAGGAATTTCATGGCTTTGGATGAGGATGGTATTTCCAGGGGAAAACTGAGAGCGGATGTGACAGCAGGATGGATACAACTCATCCTCTCCATGGGAAGAAAACAGCAGCATGGGATGTTAATGAGCAAAAGGTGGAATTTAGGGAGCACGATGCCACCAGGCAAGAGCAGCCACTGGTGGCAAAGTGGCCCTGGAGAGCATGATTAGCCCAGCAGGTCTTCAGACATCGTTAAGGGATTATTGTCTCATTATTATTCTTGTCCCATTGGGATGGGGCAATTGGTTCCCTTGGTTCCAGGTGAGAAAAGGCTCTCCTGGACCTCCTGGATGGCCCCTGGAGGCAGATGGGTGGTCAGAGGTGTCCTCTGCTCCACAGGGACCAGCAGCAGTAATGGGATGTCTTAGGAAGCTTCAGGACACAAACCCTCCTGTTTAGCTGCAGAAGTGGAAATCTTTCCTCATGGCCTTGTCTGAAAGAGGCTTTTTTGGCTCTGCTTTAATGACAAGCAGGAACTCCATGTGGAAAGCAAACACCTCCTCCCAAGGATTTATTTTTCTTTGGAGCAAACACCATCAGTTTCCATCCAAGCTGTTTTTCAAGACTTTTCAGCACACACTGTATCGCTGTTCTATTCCAGAGATGGGGAAACTGAGGCACAGAACAGAGCACAGCAAATGCTTACTCTGATGGGGAGAAAAAACCTTCCCAGGAAAGGAAGCTGAGCTGGACCCAGAGAGGAAATTCAGGTAACCTCTTACATCTAAAACATTGCAATTGAATTTAGAATCAGAGAATGGTTTGGGTTGGAGGGGACCTTTAAAGATTCAGTTCCAACTCCCTGCCATGGGCAGGGACACCTCCCACTGTCCCAGGTGGCTCCAGCCTGGCCTTGGACACTTCCAGGGATGGGGCAGCCACAGCTTCTCTGCTCAACCTGTGCCAGGGCCTCCCCACCCTCACAGGGAACGATCCCTTCCCACTATCCCATCTCTCCTGCCCTCTGGCAGTGGGAAGCCATTCCCTGTGTCCTGTCCCCCCATCCCAAATCCCTCTCCAGCTCTCTTGCAGCCCCTTTAGGCACTGAAAGGGGCTCTAAAGCCTCCCTGGAGCTTTCTCTTCTCCAGGATGAACATTCCCAATTCTCTCAGCCTTTCCTCATAGCAGAGGGGTTCCATTTGCTCACTCTCTAGTGACCATGCACGATCAAATCTCTGCTCTCCACCTCATACAGAAGGTGATTGGTGCCCAATTTCCTGATGCCAGACCTCAAGTCGTGGGATCCTGTATTTCCTTTTTAGGAAGGAAAATCTTCTGGGCCAGAGGGCAAAGAAACATAAATCCCAGCTCTTCTTTATCAGCTCTCACTGTAATTAACCCCTCTCTGAATGAGAGACAGCACTCGCAGCACAGGGGTGGACTCGGCACAAGGAAGCCAGGGGTGTTTCCTGGTCCAGCTGTGCCAGGTTTCCACACAGATCCCCCCCCTCATTTCTCTCCACCCTTCTTGTCTTGATAGGTGTCACTACAAGGCAAGTGGCCTGGATAACTCAGGGTGCTCCCTGCTGCCCTGCTGTGCTGCCCAACCCAAACAGCGCCGTGAGGCAACTGAGGGTTGCACAAACTTTCCAGACAGAGGAATGAATCTTTTAAATGGAAGCACAGGGGAGGAGGAAAAAAATATCAGGAAGCACAGAGGGCAGGCTCAGGCCATCTCTGCTGGAGCAGGGCTCTGAGACAGGCTGCAGCACACGTTGTTCTGGCTGCCTGTGGTGAACTCTGCTGACACCGTGTCCCTGTTTGCTGGTGGGGGGGAGCCCTGGGCTGACCTGCTGCTGCTCTCCAGGCTCCAGCCTTGGAGAAACCTTCCTGCAGTGGAAGGTGTCCCTGTCCATGGCAGGGAGTTGGAACTGAATGATGTTTAAGGTCCCTTCCAACCCAAACCATTCTGGTGCCTTGTGGTCCCTGGCTAAAGAGGGACAGTGGTGCCCCAAGCCCTGCAGCCAGTCCCTGGGGTGACCTTGGGCCAGTCCTCTCCCAGGAATGTCTCCCTCCAGACCGGTGTAGATCCATGGGTAACACTCTTGGCTGGGAAAAGCAGGTGAGGATCACCCAGCTGGGCAGCTCTCCTGGACACTGGAGTGGGGAAGATCCTGGGGGAACTTTACCCAAAAAATACAGCACATGGCCTCTGTGTCTGTAAGAGTGGACACAACGTGGTGGAGTGATGGTCTGCTTGTCCTACAGACAATCCATCCTATGGACCATCCAGCTTATGGGCTGCCTAGCACAGTGTCTTACCTCTGAGAGCAGAGAAAAGTGGAAAAATCAAACCTCCAGCAACTTCAAGTTCAAACAATTCCTAAGTCAGAATCATAGAGTGATCACAGAATCATGGAATGCTTTGGGTTGGAAGGGATCTTAAAGATCACACAGTCCCACCCCCTGCCATGGGCAGGGACACCTCCCACTGTCCCAGGTGGCTCCAACCTGCCCTTGGACACTTCCAGGGATCCAGGGGCAGCCACAGCTTCTCTGCCCAACCTGTGCCAGGGCCTCCCCACCCTCCTAGGGAAGGATTTCTTCCCAATATCCCATCTCTCCCTTCCTTCTGGCAGTGGGAAGCCATTCCCCCTTGTCCTGTCACTACTTGCCCATGTAAAAGTCACTCTCCCCCTTCTTCACAAGCCAGAGGTGGGACCTTTATCTGAAAGAGCCTTTTTGTGATTATCAGGTGCTAAACACTGGGATCCATGTAAACAACATCCTGCAGCAACCATTCCATGTCTAACTGTCCATGTGATGGGGAGCAGCTCCCTTTTCTGTCTGATCTTCTCCACACCAGTGTCACTGGGTGGTTCATTTCACCCCAGCTCTGTGTCCTGAGAGGGGCCAGTGAGGAGCTATCCCATGGTCTGCAGCTCCACTCAGACCCTCCTCTGCAGCCCCTCCAACAGGAGCTCTCACACATCTCTGAAACTTCTTTCCCCCCAAAATTCCTAACGAGATGTGATAAGGATGAACCAAATCCATGTGTTCCCGGGGGGGGGTGAAAGACCCCCTGGGAGCACGTGGCAGCTGGCTGACACTTGTCAGGGCTCCCTGATCCCTTACATAACCACTGGCACTGTTTGTTTTGCTTTCCTGACTTTTTTGTGTGTGTTTGCTGCTCCTAAAGCCGCTTATAATCGTGCTAAAGCCCCAGCTTAGCCAAACGCTGCTCTGGCTCCTGGGTGACTCACTGAGCCATTTCCTTCACTCCCCTTGCAAGAAAAAGCCTCCCCCTCCTCCCAGCATCCCGGGAGGATGTGACTGGCTCTGGCACCCCCTTCTCCACCTGCACACCCACTGCCTCTGACACGTTTTTCCCTCTCTTTCTAGGACCATAATCCACATTTCCATGGCTTCTTCTCCTCTGCACAGTGACTCTGATTTGAGGCTTGCTGCCCTTGAGATGGCCAGTGGCCTCCTCCAAGCGTTGGCCAAGGTCTTGTTCATCCTCAAAACCACCTGCTAAATCCTAAAGGCCAAACTTGCAGGCAGAGGCACGTGGCAGCTCAGGCTGAGTATGAAAGTGGGTGTGCAGGAGACACTGAATTCCTTTACAAGGTACTGGCTGTTTTCTGACATCACCTCATCTTGCCAATGTTGTTTTGATAAAAAATAATGTCCTGCTCTTGCCTTGTGCAGTGTTCTCCTCTAAAACCTCTGTTGTGTTATATGTCTGCCAACACACTCACACACATTTTCTGTTTGGAATTCCACCTGCTAAACCCCAGTGATCACTCGTGATCTGCTCTTGCTGAGCCAGGTCAGGAGTTTTGGGGTCTCACTGAAACCTCTTCGCTCTCCAGGTGACTCTGTGTGTGTACAAGCCCCAGTAGAAGATTATCCAGGTATTTTTTTGCTTTTTGTCTTTACTGCAAAGCAAAGGACTTTCCATGAGTTTTCAAGAAGCACCTGGGCTTTGTATCTACTCCAAAAGAACACAAGAGGGACCAGTGAGGAGTTCTCCCATGTTTTTGCTGCTGGGAAAGTCACAGAATATCCTGAGCTGGAAGGGGCTCATGAGGTTCATCAGGTCCAACTCCTGGCCCTGCACAGACACCCCAGCAATCCCCAGTGAGAGCCTTGTCCAAATGTTTTTTGACCTCTGGCAGACACTATTTCACACCCAGGCAATGCCAATTCAATCAACACTTCCCCACACTCCTCCTCATGGACCTGGGGGCATGGATGGGTTGGGAAGCTTTTGCACCTGTTCACAGGGGTTCAAGTTGATCCCCACATCTGGAAACCCTGTGCCAGGAGCTGCCCAAGTCATTCCATGCACAGGGTCTCCCTGTTTCACCATGGGTTGAACAATGGAGTCTTTCAAAGGAAATCCTAAAAGGCTTTTTGATCTTTGTGGCCGTGGCAATGGAACAAGGACTTCCCAGGTGCCCTTGGCAGATGGATTTCCTCCCAACACACGCAGACTCAGGAGCTGGGAAGACACCTATGGGCTGACAGAGTATTTTCAAAGCCATCCACCACGATGCTCCTTCTCCAGCCCAGTTTCAGACCCTTCTTCCCCCAGACCAGACTCACAGCTGTGGCTCCAAGGGCTCAGCTTGGAAGCATCTTTTCCCTCTGTGAAGCCAAACATGGAGGAAAGGATAATTAAATTATATCCACACGATTACCTGGAAGAGTGCAGGAAGCATCCCATAGAGATTTGTCCCTTTGTGAGGGCCACTGGATCACTGAGGCTGGCCAGGCACCCCCTGGGTTTCAAAGGGGGAGATGGGAGGATTGTCTTGGCCAACTTTGGTTGTGTATTTTGAGTGCTCCTGGATCTGCTTCCCACCATCCAGAACATGGAGGTGATTTCTTTCCCAGGTCCTTCACCTCCTGTGCCGCAGTTTTAGGGGTGCTGCAGCCCACCCTGGGCCCTCTGCCCTGGTCCATGTCACAACCTGAGCAAGGGGGGGTCCTTCCCTACCCCGTGTGGGGGGTGGTCCCTGTGTACAACAAGTAGGAAACAGCTGCTTCCCGGCTGGAGCGAGCGGCTGTGCACCCCACTCCCGGGGCTTACACAATGCTGGGATGAATCAGCAGCACATCTGGGCTCCTGGTGAGGCTGCACAGTCACATTTTCCCCTCCATCCCATCCCAGTGAGCCCTTAAGCCCCAGGAAGGCAGCGGGCCAGCCCGGCCTGGCTGGGAAGCGGGAGGGAGAGGAAGCTGGGCTGGCTTTGCCTGGCAGGGGGAATATTAAATGCTGCCATCAAATAACTGGGTTGTGTCTCCTGCCCTGTGTCTGCCTGATCTGGGGTGAGAAATCAGGTCTGTGTTCTCAGTGGTTTTAGGTTCCCTGTGCCCTGGATTCGCTCATGAAGAGGAGACATGGAGTCTCCCCTCTTTCTGCTCCTGGCTCCAGGCTTTGAAGGGGAGGGATGCTCCTGAGCTCAGCCCCACAGCACAGATCTTGGGATCCTGTAGGGCTGGGATTTATGGAGCCAGGTCAATCCCATGGCAGCACAGACAGACAATGGCCAGCTCTTCCCAAGCACAGGGTGGGCAGAAGGAACTGGGAGACTGGGGATGGATAAGGAGAGGCTGGAGAGAGAAGAGAGGCTGGGGATGGAGAAAGGGAGATGGAATGGAGAAAGGAAGGATGGGACTGGAGAAGGGGGAAGCTGGGGAGAGACAAGAGGCTGGGGATGAGTAAGGGGAGGCTGGAGAGAGAGAGAGAGGGAGGCTGGGGAGACAGAAGGGGTGGTTGTGGGTGGAGAAGGGGAGTCAGGATGGAGAAGGAAAGGCTGGGGATGGAAAAAGAGAGGATGGGATGGAGAAGGGGAGATTGAGGATGGAGAAGGGCAGGCTGGAGAGGCAGAAGGTGAGGCTGGGGAGAGAGAAGAGGCTGAGAATGGAGAGAAGATGGGGATGGAGAAGGGGAGGTTGGGAATGGAGAAGAAAAGAATAGAGATGGAGAAAGGGAGGACAGGAAAGAAGAAGGGGATGCTGGAGATATAGAAGGAGACTCTGGGCATGGAGAAAGGGAGACTGGGATGAAGAAGGAAGAGCCTTGCTTGCATTTGAACCATGAGGAGGTGAAAACAGCCTGAACAGCCACCTTCCACCCTCAACTATTTTATGCTTCCCCCAGCTCATCACCCAAATCTGCAAGGCCCATGAGTCCCTGTCCCAGAAATGTCCCTGCCCTCCAACACAGCCCCACATCCAAGGTCTGGTTCTTCCCCAGCAAGTGTCCAGAGGCTTTTTTTCCCTCCGTGCTGCACCAGGTCCCATTCCCCACTTCCTCCATCACTCCCCAGACCCCCGGGACCCCTCAGACAGCCTCACCCCAAGCTGGAGGGCTGGAGGGGTCTATGGGAGCAGCTCCGTGGGTGATGTGACTGCAGGAGGGGGGGTGCTGGCAGGGGCTGCCTCTCCCTGCTCCACACAGTCAAGTGTCTCTCCTCATCACCATCACCCGGCACGGGGACGGGATCAGCCACAAGCAGACAGGACCGCAGGCGGCAGAGGAGATGTGGGAAGAGCATCCCTGCCCCCACCACCCTGCTCCTTCCCCCAGCGCCTTCCCTGGCCCGAAATTCAGTCCTTTCCCAGGATTCAAACAGAAAAGGTGGCAAGGCAGGAGGGAGGAAGGTGTTTTCCAGCTGAAACAAAGCCNCCTCCTGGGGTATGTAATTTCCTCTCCTGCCCCCTCGTTTCCCCTCTGGAAGAATCAAGAGATCACAGGCTAAGCCATGAGATCGTGCCCAGAAGGAAAAAGGAGTGTGAGGACCCCACACTGTCACAGCACAACCGGCCCCTTCTGCAGCAAAAAACACTTTTCTGAGGAAAAACTGGCAGCTGGGGAGATGTGCCTGCAAATGGGGAGCTGGTTCCTTGAGCTGTGCATCCCAGGGGTGAACATCTGGTCCTTCCCTCTGCTGAGGGGCATCAGTGATCCCAACCTGGGCCCTCAGACCTTTCCCAGCAGGATTTGGCCCCTGTGAAATCGTTGCCCATGGGCTGCCACGTTCATTCTTCACTCTCAGTTCATGTCCTGGAGCCAGTGTGGCCAGTGGGAAGGGAAGGAAGCACGGTGGGACAGCCCCATGCTCCCATCTGATCTCCTTATTAATAAATAATAAACGGTTGGTCCAACATGGCTCAGCCACCACCACCCTCCTCTCCCTCAAACCAGACCCTGGGAGGAGGCAGGAGGTTGAGAAGGAGGGAGAATTCCTTCAGCTGACTTAAGTCATGGGCTTGTCCTGATTTTTCCATGTGATTTCCATTATTATCTTTGAAGTGGTACACTCAAAATTCAGCAGCAGGCAAAAAGGGAGCAGCCCCTGTGCCCAGAGCAGGAGGTGAGGGTTGGTCCCATTAACAAACCACAACGAATCAGGTAATTCTTGTCAGCCTCCTCACAAGGAGACCAACACACAGCACTCAAGTTATCCAATTACTGCTAATTCCCATTGATAATGCAATTAGGATGGTTATACAGATGTTGGGCCATCTCCTGTGCTCACCCTCCTCAGAGCCATGAGGGCGAGTCACCAGCATCCCAGATATTTCACTGGAGGGGGGGAGGGTGGGTGTGTTGCCCTGCTGGTGTTTGGGGTCAAGGGTGGTGTTTTCATTCCTCTCCAAGCTGCCATTGCTGTCTTACATCAGGTTATAGAACCACCCCTGGAGTTATTCAGACCTTCACTGGCTGGCAGAATGTTTTGCAGTTGCAAAAAGCTGAGCTCAAGGGTTCTGCTGGCCCCTGGGCAGACTGGCTGTCACTGCCAGCAGTGCTCATCTGACCATTGGCCAACACCCCATAGCTGCTGGAAATGGCTAAAAAAAGCTCCAAGATGAGTCTGCCAGGGCCTCACAAGACCTCAGCCCTTGTCTTGCTAAGCTCAGTACGACTTGTGACCTAAAGGCAACGGTCACACCTTCATTTTTGTGCTAGCAGGGCATAAAAGCAGTGCTATGAAGTTATATCCCTGGGTCCTCCCTGGAGGAGCACCTGAAAAGGGTGACTAGACATTAAGAAGAAGCTCTTCCCTGTGAGGGTGGGGAGGCCCTGGCACAGGTTGGGCAGAGAAGCTGTGGCTGCCCCATCCCTGGAAGTGTCCAAGGCCAGGTTGGAGCCACCTGGGATAGTGGGAGGTGTCCCTGCCCATGGCAGGGGGAGGGACTGGATGGTCTTTAAGTTTCCTCCCAACCCAAACCATTCCATGATTCCCTGAGTCCTGCATCCTCCTGCACCTGCAATGCCCTTGGGTCCATCTCACCCTCCTTCTCCATCCAAGAAGCTTCTCTTGGAGGCCACCACACCTCCATCAGAAGGATACAGGCAACAAAATATTAATATTTACTCTGTTCCTATGGGATTTTGATAAAATCCCAAACATTAAAGGACATTTACCATCCTTTGAACATTAAACAATGCTCTGGGACTCTTCCTTTTTCAGCTCCCTCTGACCATTACTAGTGGTATTTCTTTAATTCCTGTCATCAAATCCTTTGCACAGTGGGGTAAGTGCTCGTGCATTTTCCATCTGACACAGCTCCAAGGTGTGTGTGCCCTCAGGCATCCCTAAGAACCTCAGGATACTGGTCCAGAGGGCCGGGGAGGGAGAGCAGGAAGGTTGGCTCTCCGAGCTGGGCTGGAGGAGGATCAAACACTGCTGCAGTGTGAGGTAATGGCAAGGAGAGATTTTTTTGAGCCTGTCAGTAGGAAGCATATGGCTGCCACTGAGCTCTCAGGCTTATTTAGGATTTAGTGACTATTTGATCTATTTTAATCCAGATGTTCAGCTCATCACATAATGAGATCCCACCAGAGGAACTGTGCTGTGATGCCTCCCAGACAGCCAAGACCCCCAAACCTCAGTGGGGAGAAGGAGCAGCTCCTTCAAGGCTGAGCATCCCAGGAGGGGGAAGGTGAGCAAGGGGAGCTCGTGGGTTTTCACCAGAATGAGATCCACATGCTGGTGTTGGGAGTCCAGACAGCTGCCCACGTCCTTCTGGCATCCTACCCAACCACTAAAATCTGAATTTTTTTTTTTGGTCTTAAAATACAGAAATTTTGAAGGGTTTCACCAAAGCTTGGGTGTGCAGCTCTCCAGTCTCCTCATCCCTTTGCCATGGGCTTTCTGTCCAGATAGAGGCACCGTTTGTTCTCCTTATTTTGCTGCAGGGACTGATCAGCACCATTTTCCTGCCTCCTGCATCACTCCACCTGAGTTCCAGCCCTCCTCGCCTGAAATCTGGTCTCTGCTCACCCGAAATTTGGTCTATGTGCACATGGAATGTGTCAGCTCCCACTGCGGCCTTTGGAGAGCCGAGGGCTGGAATCAGATGCTTGTTCACATTTCCACATAAGAAGCCCTGCCAAGTGTTTTCCAGGAGACATTATGGTTACTTTGGATCATTAAATTCCTCTGTCTTCTAAGTTCACTTGTTCTGTGGGCTCTCAAGAGGCAACTCCAAAATCCCACTGTCATCAGTGCAGGATTTACATTGAGATTTATAAGTTTAGCAGGACTCTAAAAGGCTTTTTCCAGGAGCAACGCTGGCCCTGGCCAGGTCTGAGGCTGAAGAAGGGACCCAGAGCAGGAGGAGCTGATCCAAGGTGATGCCCTGGGACAGGAGCTGTGTGCATTTTTGGTTGGCACTGGACCACGGGAGGATGGAGGTGATGAATGAAATGAGTCCTGCCTGCTGCTTCCTGCCCTGCTGCCTCCTCTCCTACTTCATCTCCAAGTCTCCTTGGGAGGACAGATTGTACAGAAACATGCAAATGCCTCCTCTGGGAGTGCCAGCACTCGGCATCCAGCCCTTCATCAGCTGCAAGAGAGAACATCTGGCACCTCTCCATGTCGGACACTGTGCCTTTCACAGGGCTGAGCAGGGAAACACTCAGGGAAGGAGGAGGCTTCAGAGGACTTGGGATGAAAAAGCAGGAAGGTCTGGCAGCATCTGGTCTGTGGTCTTCCCATCCCTGGAAATGTCCAAGGCCAGGTTGGACAGGGCTTGGAGCAACCTGGGATAGTGGAAGGTGTCCCTGCCCATGGCAGGGGTGGAACTGGATGATCCTTAAGGTCCCTTCCAACCCAAAGCATGATTCCATGATCTTCCCAGACTCTGGAGGGCTGCACCAGGCTGTCCTTTCCTGCAGGAAAGCAGTTTTGGTCCTTCAGCACAGCCCACCCTGGACAGGGCTGGTCCCCTGGAGGTGATGCCAAGGGACTGGCCACCACTCTGGAGGTGAAGGAGCTGCACATCAAACATGGGGGTGGCTGGTTTTAGTAAAGCATAGACTCAGGGATTCTCCTGAATTGAAAGGGACACACAGGGATCATCCAGTGCAACTCCTGGCACTGCACAGACACCCCAACAATCCCACCCTGTCTCTGAGAGCATTGTCCAAACCCTCCTGGAGCTCTGGCAGCCTTGGGAAGTGCCCATTCCCTGGGGAGCCTGGGCAGTGCCCGACCACTCCCTGGGAGGAAAAACCTTTTCCTGAGATCCAACCTTGCAAACAAATAACCCAAAAGATTTCAGGGATCCTGCCTGGCTGTGATCCCTCTTTTCTCCACAGTTTTCCTACCCAAAGCTCCCCCACTCCTCACCACACAGTAACTGAGCTCTCCATGAACCTTCCCAAGCACAGGGCTCTTAAAAGAGGAAAAAAAACCCAACCCTGCCTATATCTTGACATTTAATTAACAAGATGTGAGTGGTTCATCAGGGTTACAGAGTGCACAGCACCAGGCCAGGAGAGCTGTGAGCTGGATGTGGTGGGTTTGGAAGCAGAGGGAGGATGGGAAACCCATTTCAATTAAGATGCTGAGGCATGAAAGCCCTCTTGGCCTCATTCCTCCTTGCACTAATGACCCTGATCTCCCCTCCTCCATCCCAGGTGGTTGCTGGGAGGTTCACTCAGGGCATGTCACAGGCACGTCCTGGCAGGAGGAGAGGGATGGTCCCTGCCCAAGGCAGGAGCCTGGAACTGGATAATCTTTAAGGTCCCTTCCAAGCCAACTCAAATCAATTCTGGGATTGATTCTATGATGGAGGACCAGCAGTACTGGCCAATTCACTCTGCCCTTTGTGGTCCTGCTGCCTGTGGAGCCCAGGGGAGTCCAGGAATGACCACCCAGCACCAGCCCTCCCTGTTCCACGGATGGTTTTACACTAGGGGATGTGTCTTCAGGGAAAACACTGCAAATAAGGGTTTCTTTCCTTTTTATCACCTCCTGCAGGTAAACTCCATGTAGGAAAAACATCTCTACTCTTATATGAGCCAGAAAGGTTGTGGCAAACCAACCTTTGAATGTATTTTCAAGGTTTTCTTGCTGGATTTGAGAGCTGGCAGGTCCTTTAGCATCCTTCCTCCAGCTGCTAGAGCTGTGAGGAGAAAGGAGGAACAGCTCCCAGGGCCTTGAAGCCACGGCACAGGACCTTCCCCATCCCTCTGCCAAGCAGAACTCCCTGTTTCTGCAGGAGCTGGGATGGGTTTTGCAGGTGCCAGGTGTGTGCAAAGGGCAAGAAATGGCCATTGTCATCTGAGCTGTGTCAAAAATGCTTTGTCCAGAGGAGGATGATGTGCTCAGGTGGGTGCCTGTTCCCACAGCCCACATTCCTGCTGCAGCTCATCTGGCCCTGCTGGGCATGTGTTAATTCCTGATGGCCACTCAGCCCTTGCTTCCCAAGTCCAGGGTGGATGGGCCTTGGAGCAACCCGGGATAGTGGAAGGTGTCCCTGCCCATGGCAGGGATGGAACCAGATGGTCTTTAAGTTCCCCTCCAACCCCAACCAATCCATGATGCTCTGATGATTTCCCACTGCTCCAATGCAAACAGTTGTGTTGATCCCAGAGCACAGCCAAGCCCAGGACCCCAAAAGCTCTGAGCACGTTGGCCCCATGTCCCAATCCACGCACTGGAATGCCTGGCACCCCACAGCAGTGGGACCCCCGAGTACACCCAGCACTCTTTTCCCTGTGCCCTCCCTCAGGGGCAGGGAAGAGCTGCTCCTGCTTGTGTTAATGAGCCGGGAAGTGCCCTTTGCTGCAGGAGAAATATCCACCTTAATTACTGCGGACAGAGCCGTCCCCAGAGCAGGGCATGTTTAACGGAGGCAGAAATGGAGAGGGAAAGAGATGGATTATCCCGTGCTGATTCACATCACTGTTATGTGCTGAATGTCTGGAGGGATGAGAAGTGTAAAGGGAATGGATTCAGTGCCCAGATCACCACTAATCCCAAGGATCACTGGTGTTTCAGACTTCACCCTGCTCAGGCATCGAGGAATCTGCACATCTCCACCCTCTCCAGAGCATCCCTCCATTCCTCACAGCCTTTCCCCACTTCTTCCCAGAAGATTCTCATGGCTTATGTGGATCTCTGAGCACACTGTAAATCTTGAGTTATCCTTCAAAGGACCCAGTTTCTTAGGAATCACTGGTGCTTCCCACCGGCGCCGGGTGCTCCCAGTGCTGCAGCTCTGGAAGGGGAGAGGACAACCTGCCATGGAGTTGTCTCTGCTTTGGCCAAGGTCAGATGAGGTGACACTGGAGGTGGGATCCTGCTGGATCAGGCCCTCCCCAGGCTCCAGCAGGATTCAGCAGAGATGCTGTCAGGCTTATAATAGTGGACTCCTTCCCCCAACCGCCCCCAGCTATGGCACGTGCAGATCATCAGCTAAAAGCCTGGTGTGGGCAGGCAGCCCACGGTTGTTTCTCTAAATAAACCTTCCCCTCCCTGGCTGACTCTCCATCTCTCTGCAATGGGATGGATTTATTTCTTGGGTTCCTATCAGGGTGCCCTCTGCAGCTTTCTCAGCACCAAACCAGCTCCCTGGAAGGAACCTGCACCTCCTCGCTCCCTTTGGAACTCTCTTGCTTTAGCAAAGTTATTTCCAGCCTCCCCCCTCCTGCCTAGGAGATGCAGGACACCGTGTGCCCCGTGCAACCCTGGCAGCAGAGATAACTCACATAATAAGCAAACGCGTTGCCACGACTTCTGATAAAGTGGGAAATGCCCCCGGATTGGGAGTTATGACCACGGTGCTGCTCCCAAAGCCTCTTTTGCAGTGTCTGATCACTCATCCCCCCCAAAAAAAAACCCAGAGGCACTGCAGGAGTGAGTGGCCAGACAGTGCTGGGGGAACTCCACGTGCCCCTCAGCACAGCAATCCCAGTGCCAGCAGCACTGAGGCAATTTGCTGCCTGACCCCAGCTCCAGAATGGAATCTGTCATGCTTGACTTGACCTGTTGGCCGAGTCATCATTACGTGGGGAATGCTTTTTTTTTTTTTCAGCTGTGTAAAAACAAGGGAAAGGAGGAAGGGAGGGAGAGAGGAGGAAGGAGGCCAAGGGGTTGGAGAGCCAGGGTGCCTGGCTGTCTCCTCACGTGTCCCTCGCCGTGGTCAGGCCACACAGAGCACGTGGGATCTGCTGGAGCATCAGCCAGTGCTTTATGGAGGGGATTTCCTGCTGCCCCTCTTGCCCTGGCCCTGGCTGGGTGGGAGCTGACCTGGATACTGGATGGGTCCCTGGTGCTCTGCAGGGACCAGCTTTGCTTCTGCACCACAGAACCACCTGTGGCCAAATTTCCTTAAGAAAGCACAGTTCCCCTGCTATGCATTTATTGCAGTTCTTTTGGCCAAAATCATGCAGTTTTATGAATTCAAAAGACAGTTTGAGCACAAGGAGTAACTCATTTCAGGGAAGGAACAGGAGAGTCCCCTTTGCCTTCGTGTCTTAACCATCTACCCACGTACTAGCTTTGGTGTTACTGAGAGCAGGCATGGGAACAGCACAGGGCTGACCATTCCAAAGCCCCATTGTGGCTTCTTCCAGGAAAGACTGGATGAAGGAATGAGAAAACTCATCTCTGCTACGAAAACACCTGCAAAACCATTTAGTGAGCCCCAGTCATCTGGCTTAACCCAAACCTGTCCCCAGCATTTTCCAGAGGAGAGGGACTGAGAAATAACCACAACAGCTCTCCCAAGAGCCCTTTGCTCAGGATTTCCAGCACAGATGGGGACATCAGGAGTTATTTATGGGTTGTTTCTTTTTTAGCCTGCTGTGATCAATAGGTGTGACCCATCACACAATCCAATACCACACCAGCAGGCAGAGCAGGAGAGAAGAGATTTTCCTCTCTGCGGTCACCATGTCACACACCCAGTTGTCCTTCAAGGAGGGGAAGAAACAGTCTCTCCCTCCAAGCTGCAGAGAAAAGCTGGGAGCCTCCTCCTTTCTTTCCCATGGGTTTCCAACAGGCCACCTGTAGGTGCTTCAATAGACTTGCAGATCCCATCCTTAACACCTGCTAAAAATAATCCTACGGAAAAATAATGAACTCAGCAAGTCTCTATTGAAGTGGGAGAAGTGAGACCCAGCTGGAGTACATCTCAGACTACCTGTGCTGCTGAAGATCCTGATTATCCTGCATTCCACACCTCCAGCTCTTCCTTAAGTGTGTCACTGAGATCAGCAGGTTCCTTCCAGACAGGAACAGGCAACAGTAGTTCAGGGATTTACCCACACTTTTCTTCTCACAGAGGTGCACGTAACCTGCATCTTGCAAAAGGGATGTGTTAGGGGGCAGGGTGCTGCTCCTGATCCGTATTCATGGTGGAAACAGCTCTCCCAATGGGATCATGGAGGAGGAGGCAGCGCTGAGCAGCTGCCAGAGATCCTGCTCCCAGGCAAGGGTCAGGTTTCCAAACAGAGAATCCTCACCAAGAACACACAGTTCTCTGGTCCCCAGCCCAGTCCTGGGTCGCTCTGGGGCTCACCCAGTCATGGGATAGGGCAGGACATTGTTCCCTCCATCAGGAAAGCAGATTCCCTGGTTAGATGAACCTCCTGCAGACAGAGCTGGGAGTCTCTGGCTCTTGTCCAGCCATGACGTCTGGAGATTTAGAGCCTGTGTCCCTCTCAAAGTGCTTTCCTTGAGTAAACACCAAGAGTCACCCTCGATGCCAAGTGATGAAAGCAAAGGTTTCATCTTCTCTCCATGGCTCCCTGGACTCGTTGCTTCAGGAGCAGCAGCAATTGCAGTGACTGCACCAGCAGAGACCTCCACCCCTCCAGCCACGTTCCTTGGGCCAAGCTCTTCCACCTCAGGTTTTCATTCCCACTGTTTTTGCTCATATTTCAGTGTTTTCTCCCCTATGGCTCCCTGTGTTCCCTTTTTTCAGGACATCCACGGGTTCTTGCTGGAGTGATCACAACCAGTTGTTTCAGGCAGCCTCCCAGTGGTGGTGTTCTGGCACAGACCAAGGGCACAGCATCTCCTGCTCCAGATCCCAAATGCATGAGGAACACAAATGGTGGGTGCAGGGAGCTCATGGATGGCTCGGGAAAACTGGATTAAACAAGATTTTGGCCAGAAAAGGTCTTCAGTAGCACATGGTATAAAGTCCTGGTATCAAGTCCTACCAGCACATGCTAAAGGACATCAGAGAGCCCTTCTCACCTCAGCTGGTGGGGCCACTGAGGCCCCCAAATTAAAAACACAGTCATTACAAACCACCTTCCAGCAGATAAAAAAAAATGCTCTTTATGGGTGAAAACATTCCTTCTCTCTGCTTGGGTATGTGATTGAAACCCCACAAAAGGACTTTGCCTTCCAAAGGTCACCACCACAAGTTTGATTTTTCTTCAAAATCACTAAAATTAGGGAGCAAAGTGACAACCTCACAGTCATCCCCCCTCCCGTGGTATCATCCTACTCTTCTTGCAAGGACAAGGACTTCTCTTTTTTCCTGCAGTAGGGATGCACAGGCTCCTGTTCCCATCCCAGATGGCATACCCAGGAGCAATGGCTCCGGATGGACATGTCACAATAAAATCTCCTTTCTATTTATACAGTGCTTGTGACCTTCAGCTGTTGCTACATCACTCCAGACGTAGCACAAACATATTTTAAAACATCCTGGAGTTTGTTTCTGGAAGGTGCAGAGGCTCCTTATGTTTTCCAAGGGGTCATTAAGTGCAATGACTCTGAACCTTTGCAGAAAGTGGCTAATAGCTTCATTTTTCTCTGTCTGTATCATTATTTCTAGGGTTAAACTCGGTATTTAAAAACACAGATGGGCTCAGTTTAAAGACTGGGAGAGGATCCAATTGTAAGTTGTCCAGCTGGTAAAACACCCTCACTGTTAAAAAATGGGTGAACTTGGGAATTCAGGCAGCTACATCTTCCCATCACTGCCTTTCACTGTGCCTTTTCCCAGCTACTCTGACGAGCCATGAACCCCCAAAAAGGTCTTCACAGCACAAACAGGGTCAGTCCATGACACACTCACCTCTCCACCTCCTCTTGCACAAACCCAACTGGCCTCTTTGCATCTCTGGCCATGAGTCAGGTCTCCCAGGCCATTATAAAAGTGCTTCCTGAGCTTTCTTCAATTTTCCTTTGTTCCTTTTGAACAGCAGGCACACGAGGAAGGTGCAGGATTGACCCTTGGTGGGGTGTGGAGCTCATGGGCTGGTGCATCCCTCAGGCTCTCAGTTACCTTCATAAAGCCTATTACACACAATTATTTATTAATTCAGCACATTAAGGAGCATTAGGCATCTTCTCTGTTAATCTGGGCTCCAAACCCAGTTCCTGCCCTTGAGCAGGAGAATATTTCAGCCTTACCTTTGACTCAGGAGGGACCCTTGGTGGGCTTTATTGGGGGGATTATGGCAGGATGTCCTTAGTTGCTGTTTTATGGTATTTTCCTCAGGGAGATGTAGGATGTGGATGAGGGAGGAGAACGAGGCCTTCCAAGTCATTAATTGAAGCTTGGGGGGAAGTCTTGTAGTCCAGATACATAGACAAAGTACTTCTGGGAGAGGAGTTAATATAAAATTAATATTAAGCAAGCTGTGTCTGCTATTTTGGATGTTTTGGGGAAGGGAAAAGATAGATGGGGGGGAGGGGCTGGAGTGTTTATTGGATGTTCAATAAGGAGCCTTTGTAGTCAGGAAAGAAATTCTGGTTTCAAAAGAGAATATCTGAAGATGAAATGAGTTTTGGGGGCTGAGCCTTATGAGGGAAGGAGGAATTGACTCTTCCTGTTTCAGCAGAATCTCAGGATGGTGTAAATAAAGGGGGTTTTGAATCAACAAAGGGTTTTTCACTCAAAACACGCTTGGCTCCCTTTGCCTGGCTCTGTGTTGGGGGGAACTGGACCAGGAGGACGGGGCTCAGGTGTGAGCAAAGAGCATCAAACAAACCATCCCCTTGTGATGGGACAGAGGGTCAGGGCTGCTCCCCTTCAGACTGCTCGAATCCAGGGCTCCCATTTAGGGACCCCTGTTTGCTCTCAGCAGAGTGAAATCAGTGGAGAGAGTGGCTTAGACCATGCCAAAGTCCTGCTGACTTTCAAAAGAACTCCGTTATTGATCTCTGGGGACTGTGCCTCTCCCTGGAGGACTGGAAAAAGCCCAAGGCGGTTGCCAAGGATGTCTGTAAACTGTGGCTCTGAGAGCAGCCTTGTTTAACGAGGACCTTTCCTAATGCAATTTGAGGCTCAGGTCATTCCTCCAGGCCAGCAGACAGGGAGGGGCTGGAAGATCTGCTGGCCAGGGCTACTCTGCCTGAAAACGCATCTGAAACAAGGTAAAAAGCAAGACAACGGTGTTTTCTCCCCAAAGCCTCTGCGTGGCAAAGAGCCAGAGATTTCCACCTTGCTGAAGGGTTTGATCTGGTAAGCTCAGGAGGGATCCCACACCACTGCAAAGCTGGAAGATGTTCATTTACCACCCAGGGGAGTGGTGGGGAACTGCTAAAATTACTCCAGAAATCTCTGCCTCTGTCAATAAGAAACGTGGCTGGGGCCGTGTGACACAAGTGTGGGCACAAACCTTGCAGATGTGTCTGGCACAGGGAGCTGAGAGGGACAAAGCTCCTGCACTTCCCACCTCAAATAACTGGGTGTAAACGTTTGTCACAGAACCACAGCATCGTTAAGGCTGGAAAAGACCTTCAAGATGGAGCCTAACCTTTGACTGAATACCCTCATGTCTATTAAAACACATCCCCACGTGCACTCAGTTTTGGAACACTCCCAGGGATGGTGACTCCACCAGTTCCCTGGGGAGCCTGTTCCAATGATTAGCCACTTCTTACAGTGGAGAAATTTTTCCTGATATCCAACAAAGAGCTCAACTCTCATGGACTGATGTCTTAATTGCAAGAGGCAACAGGCACAGACGGGTCTACCTGCTCTGTGTAGGTGCCTCAAATACTCCAGGACACCCACAGTGCTCTCAGACACGGGCATGGACACCTGAACTGAGCTCAGATCAACACAGCCAAGGCAGCTGGGAGAGCTGCTCACCTGGCATTGGTGCAGACACCGAGGGATGGGCAGCACAGTGACACCAGCCACTGCTGACAAAGAGAGAGGGCAGTCGCTCATCTGAAGCTGCCCAGGCACAGCTGAGTCCCAGGCCAGCCAAGCCCTCATTGCATCAGCTGTGATTTCCTTTCATGCTGGATCAGGGTCTATTTTTACTGCAGAAACCCGGGACCTCAGCGGTGCCTCCCTGTGGAGTGACACAGCCCTGGGGGGCAGAGTCTGCACCCATCTGTGCCCCCCTGAGTATCATTCACTGCAGTCTGAAAATCACAGAATCATGGAATGGGATCACAGAATGGGTTGGGTTGGGCCTTAAAGATCATCCAGTGCCACCCCCTGCCCTGGGCAGGGACACCTCCCACTGTCCCAGGTGGCTCCAACCTGGCCTTGGACACTTCCAGGGATCCAGGGGCAGCCACAGCTTCTCTGCCCAACCTGTGCCAGGGCCTCCCCACCCTCACAGGGAAGGATTTCTTCCTAATAGAACAGCCCCCAGTGCCCAGGTTTTTGCTGTAAATGACAACTCCCAGCCTCCCACTGATTTCAGTCTGATCCCAAGGATGGCCCTGCAGCCTCCACAGCTGTGCACCCCTGGCAACACACTCACAAATAAAAGGTCCGTGCTCCTTCCCTGATAAACATGAACCCGAAGAGGTACAAAGCTGCCAAATCCGAGCTCTGCCTGTGGCTTGGCTTGATGGATGGCAGAGCTCAGCTGGGAGCTGTTTAATTTGGGTGAAAGACACTGTGTGGGAAGCAACCCTGCCTGAGCTCCAAGGTGTGTAGGAGCCAGCTCGGATTCATCTCAGCTGATTCTAGCAGCAGCGTTTTGCTTTGGAGAAAACGAAATGCCGGGAGCTGTGGAGGGGGATGGAGGTCAGGACAAATCTCTCCATTCACTTCTGCAGGGATGAGAGAGCAGCAAAGCTTTCAATGGGAGCCTGGGAATTTCTCCATGAAAGGACTGTGACAGGTCTGGTGTGGTGATGAAAGAGGAGATAATCTGGAGAATGCTTGCTGAGGCCAGGTCTTTGGGCTTGAATCGTTGGATTCTCACTTGAAGGAAGCCCTGAGACTTCTTCCTAGCAGGGCCACAAGTGTTCCTTTAGCACTCAACACTTTGGGTTGGAAGGGACTGTTGCAGGTCATTCAGTCCATGCTCCCTGCCATGGGCAGGGACACCTCCCACTGTCCCAGGTGGCTCCAACCTGGCCTTGGACACTCCCAGGGATGGGGCAGCCACAGCTTCTCTGGGCAACCTGTGCCAGGGCCTCCCTGTCATCACAGGGAAGGATTTCTTCCCAATATTCCATCTAACCCATCCCTCTGGCAGTGGGAAGTCACTCCCCTCTGTCCTGTTGCATCAGTTCTTCAAATTCCTTTGCACTTGGAGAGTATCTGATACAGAACCCCATACTTTGCATGGTACCCCAAACATCTCAATTTCTGCTCCTTCTCAAAATCCAACCAAAAGCTGTTCATCAACATAAAAAAAAGGAAATAAAAATCCCCCAAATTAAAAGCCATCAATATCCCCAAGAGTTGTCCACATCCTCCTGCATCCCCTCCTCACTCAGAGGGACCTCCTTGGTCTTGAGCATGTTCAGCCTGCCATGAAGCTCTAGCTGGTGATGAGACAGCCCTTGGCACTGGTATTTCTGAGCACCCCCAAACCATCTGCTCCAGTTTCATCCCTCTTCTGGGTCCCTGTGAGGAGGAGGAGACTCCAGCTGAGAGAAAGGGACAGGCCGCCCACTTGTGCTGAGTAACCATTGCCAAATTGGATGCCAGCACATACACACTAAAATATTTCCACTGAGGTTGCTAGGAACAATGGTCTCTTGATTATTTGCTATCTCAAACACATATGCCTTTGGCAGTTCTCCACGGGGAACAGGCAGTCCAAGCACTGACCCTTCCGCTCTTGGAGCAACTCATTGGCATTTCCACATCCAGCACTACCAGCTGAGGGGGTGTTTCATCAGGGAGGAACAGGACGTGATCCCTGCCCTGGGAGGCTGCAAGATGAAGGCAGGCACGTGGGCAAGGGCAGAGCCAAGTCCTAGTCAGTGACAGTGAGAAAACTCTGCCTCACCAGATCCAGAGGTCTTCAAAGCCCACCTGGAAAGCTTGACCACCTCCTTGGACATAACCTCAACCCCACCCTTTAATCATTTTCCTGCCCTTTACATGTTGCCATGGGGTCTACATACTCATGAGAAGAAGTTAGGGAATGTCCAGACAGGGTTTGTCACTCATTTTTCCAAGGACATGACAGAGCAGGGACACCGTGGTTGGCTCTGTGCTCCAGGTGCACTGGAGTCACATCTTACCTGAAAGGTGAGCACCAGTGATGGAGAAGGCTCTGAAAGATGTTTGAACCCAGGAAATGTGATGAGCTGAGCAAATTCCTGCTTAAAGTGAGAACATGTTCATGGTTTGTGTAGTAGAGAAACCAGAGTGACTGTGCAGTGCTGGTCACTTCCTAAAGCAAAGGGGAAAAGAGGACCAAGGTTCCTGGAAATGAAGTGTTTGATCTGAACATTATTTGTGATACTCAGAGGTATTCTCTCAACCCTAGGCTGCCTTCCCTGCTGTTTCCTCCCTGCCTGCAGAGAGCCTTCCAGAGCCCCCATCAGCCTGTGGCTATCCAAGCTTTTGCACTGTCTACAAATAGCTGGTGCGTGCTGAAAAGAGCAGATCTGCAACCACAGTTGGCAAATTGCACCAACAAGCATATTCTCAGCGAGGCATTGTTCCAGTTTGTATATGTCTGAAAAGAACTGTTCAGGCATATGTTAAAGTTGGCACCTTCTCCCTGGGACTCGCTGCAATCTGACGGCTGGAGCATGATAACCACATCAAGACACACAAAACACTCAGCAAATGAGGGAAAACAAAGTCCACTCAGGATGCTGGTGGGGCCGTGATGAGGACAAGGAGCAGAGGCAGAGCTCTGTCCTCTGGAGAGAGAGCTCGTCCCAGCCTGATGCAGAGAGTGATGGCATCCTTCCCTGGAAAGGGATCAAGAGCAGGGTGGAAGAGGAGAGCAGAAAACCTGCTGCCCCAGGACTGCTCCCAGCACAATCCTCCTAAAAGGACTCAGCCACTGAAAAAGGAGAGTGAACCCAAAGCATGTGAGGCGTCCTGCAGGCTCTGGGGATGGGCTCTGTGGGGACACACAGCACACTGAGGGTTCTCAGCCCCCACCGAGGTCTGGACCTGGCAAAAACCCCTGTCCTTTGAAGAGGCTGGAAAATGTTAGGGGGAAATATTGTCCTGCTTTTTGATTTTCCTCGAGTGTCTGCAGCTGAGGACAGGGTGCTGGGCTGACCTGGTGAAGCTGCAACACCATCAGGGCATCCTCTTGTTGGCAGTGCTGGGTTAACTTTTGGATTCACTGATCTTAGAGGTCTTTTCCAACATAAACGATCCTGGGATTCTGGGATTCTCAGCTACTAAACTGGCCCTGCCCCAGCCTAGGCATGACCATTGAATCAAGGGGCATGTGCAGATTCCCTCTTTGGCCCCTCCTATCCCACTGGAGTGTCCACGAGCACTCCAGTGGCCCTTGGGGAGGGAAGCTGGAACCCATCTCCCCTCGGGAGCAATAACCTCTGCATTGGTGCTCAACCCTGGAAATGTGAAGCCACGTGAAGGTCAGAGGGGAGTTAATTAGAGTCTGGCAGCAGCATGGGAAGCTCCATGAGCTTCCTGTAAGACACCCTATACTCTTGCATGATCCCTGAAAGAGGCTTTAGAGGAGACCAAGCTCCCTGTGAACACTTTTTTGCTGGACAGGGATAATCCTGCTGTGTCCTGAGCACATCTCCATTTCTGGAGGGAGAATACATCCCAGAACACGTCTGACTTGACCATCTCCACTCCCCTTTGACATCCCTGCTCTCTCCCTTGGTCCTGCCGGATTTCACAGCAAAGGACCCCCCCTGGCTGTCCAGGCAGGACCTGAACTGCTCCATTGCTTGTCAGTGCTGCTGGGAAGCAGCAGAATCCCACCCACAGGAGAGGTGGCTCTGTCCCAGGCTCTAATCCCGGTCCTCAAAAGTGACTAAGTAAATCAGAGAGCCTCAGTTGCCCTTTCCATCCAAGGAGGATCACACACAGCCCCTGAAGCTCTGTCAGCAACAGCCTGGGCAGGGTTGGTGTCTCAGCCTGCAGTTCTGTGGGAGCAGCCCAGTGCCTGTCTGGCACTATTAGCAGGAATAATTAATTACCTGCCCTGCCATTTCACTGGAAAGCAGCAGAATTAAGTGGCAGCAATTCCTGCCTCTTTCCTCTCTCCTGGGGCTTCTGACAGGTGAGCAGGAGTGGTGTAACCTCCATATATCCACGGAAAGGCCACGGGAAGTGGAGCCTAACTCTGTGTGTGTGTTGCAAGGCCTAAACTTAACTTGCTGCAGCAACCCCAGTGCTGGAGGGATGCTGGGAGCAGGGATATGTGTCACCCATCTCTCCATGGACAGCACCATGAGCTTTTCCTTTTCCTTCTGGCACCTCTCCTTTCTTCTTGGAGGAGACAGTTCTGTGCTACATCACCATCAGGACATGTCCTGCCTTCAGTTTGAGTCCTTGGCCATTTGAATGTCCAGTTTTTAGCTCATTTGTGTAAGAAGGAGTTTGGGGAGTTTGCCTCCTTTGCTAGCTCAGGTCCTGGACCTCTCCATGGGGTGGGAAAAGTTGTTTCATCTCCTACATTGACTTTACCTCCCCATCCCACCTCCAGTGGAGACCCCCAGGGGTTCAGGCTGTGCCCCCCAAAGGGCTCTGCTCCTGGAGATAGGGGGAACAGAGATTAAAATGGGATTTTCACGGCAGCCAGCCATGGCTCCCACCCCCCAGCCGTGTCTGCCACCTCAAACCCCAACCATGCTCCCGGGGCACCCCCTGACTCACTGGATGGGGCAGTGGGGGGGGCTCGGCCGTACTTGGGGGGCTCTTTTTTTGGGGACACAGAAAGGCTACAGAGCACACAGTCAGGACACCACCAAATCCCTCCTGTCCCAGAGCCCTGGGGGGGAAGGGGTCAAGGTAAAGGGGGGTCCCTGGAACATCCCAACATCCCCAACCAGGTCCACGGGGACAGAGCCCTGTCCTGGGGGGTGGGGGGTGGCGAGGGAAGAGTTAAAGGGAAGGCGAGCAGATCCTCCTCCATCCTCCCGGTCCTCGCTGTTAGGCTGCTGCTGTGACAGGGGGTGGGGTCGGGGCTGGCCGCCGTTTGCCGCAAGAAGGGGGGGGAAACGTGGCTGCGAATGTGTGTGTGTGTGTGTGTGTGTGTGTGTTGGTGACACAGGACAAAATGAGATGAGACCCCTCGGACGGGAGCGGCCACCCGGCTGCGATCCCTGAGCCCTGCCCGCTCCCGCACATCGCTGCGATCGCTGCCGGGGACCGGCGCAGCCCCAGCATCC
>VXBA01000055.1:489238-544769 GCA_013399895.1 Serilophus lunatus
AGTGATTAACGTGCAGTTGCTGGGAATTATGTCATCTGCCTCGGTGCTGGGTGGCCCTCGCCCAGGAGCGGCTATGGGGAGGGAGGGAGGACGTGGGGGGACGTCATGACACGGGGCTCCCCGCTTGGGGCTTCACCCAGGCAGGCACCGATGCCTCCCTGGCACTGCGAGGACTTGGGCACCCAGTGCTCCTCCTCACCCCAACGGGGGGTTCCCCACTTGGGACAGCACCCACGGAGGCATCGATGCCTCCCTGGCTCTGCAAGGACGAGGCCGTCGAGTGTTCCCCCACCCATCGCAGCCCCCAAGCCATGGGTGCACGCCCACCCCTCTGCCCTCTGCTCCTGGGGGGCCCAGATCCACAGAGTCCGTCCCCACGCAGGAGAGGAGCAGGTTGTTGCTCCTCCCGATGGCTCCTCCTGCTCGCTGGCCCAGCCAGGTTTGCAGCAGCGGGAGAGGGTGTGTGATGAAGGAAGGATGAAGGTGGGCACCCCCTCTCCCTGCTCCCCCCGGAGAGAGCGGGGCTGGAGCTGCTGCACTGCAGCACAGAGCCCCATCCGGGGCTGGGGCCGTGCCCGAGGGGAGCAGGGACCCTTCTGCCACCTCATCCACTCCTTAGAGCCCAGGCCAGAGCCTGGGGACCTGTGGATGCCAGTGGTCCCCAGGCCGGATGATCCCTGTGCTCCAGAGGAGGATGTATTGCTGCTGGATGCTCCACACCCTCCTGGGCATCCCGGTAAGCATCTCCTGAACACCCCTGAGCCTTCCTTGGGCACCCCTGAACACCCCTGAGCCTTCCTTGGGCACTCCTGAACACCCCTGAGCCTTCCTTGGGCACCCCTGAACCCCCCTGAGCCTTCCTTGGGCACCCCCTGAACACCCCTGAGCCTTCCTTGGGCACCCCTGAACACCCCTGAGCCTTCCTTGGGCACCCCCTGAACACCCCTGAGCCTTCCTTGGGCACCCCCTGAACACCCCTGAGCCTTCCTTGGGCACCCCTGAGCATCCCCCTGGACATCCCAGTCCTTTTCCTCGTGTGCAGAGCTGGAGAACAAGGGCAAGGCCTGCCAGTGAGCCGGGCATGGACCCCGCTGCACATCAACAACCTCTTCCCCCTGCTCCACACCCCATGAATGCCCGTGCAGCTCCATGAATGCCCGTGCACCACGGCAGAGGGTCGCGCCGGGAGAGCAGCAGGCAGACGGAAGCAGGAGGGCTGCAGGGAGGTGTGGACTGGAGGTAGGAGGGGTGGGCATGGCCGTGGCGGGTCGTTTTCTGGCATTTTCTGCCCCACAGCACCGCACAGGGGAGGGGAGGATGCCAAGAGCTCCTTTAATTCAAGCTGGGGGTCAGCGGGTGCAATCCAAGCCGGGGGATGCCGCTTGCCCCACGGGATAACCTTTGGCAACTCCCTCGGCTCTCCGCGCTCTGCTTTCGACACCCTCCAGCACATCCTTCATCCTCAAACCCGCTCCGGCGGCGGATTCTGCCAGCGGCCGAGCCCTGCGGGGAGGTGCTGCTGGCATGAAGAGGGAGAGCAGGGTCTCCCAGCACCCCCAGTTTGGAGCAGGCAGCGCTGGGAGGCTCCTCCATCCCGCGCGGTTCCCTCGCCCGTCCCCTCTCCGCGCAGGGAGGTTTGTTTATGTGTGGCCCTGGTTGGAGCAGCGGCGATCTGCCGTGGCTATATATAGCAGCGATGCTGTCATCCGAGTTCAGCCTGGCTGGGGAATTTATTTTCTGCAAAAGGCTGGGAGGCGAACGGGATGAAAACAGGCGTGGAAATGCCAGAGCGGTGTGATTCCCTGGCTGCGCTGTCCGGGATCACGCGGGGGGATAGGGCACGTTGTCCTGAGTGGTGGCCTTGGGATGAACAACGGAGCAGAGGAGGAATGTGTGGAGAGGCTGAAATTCCTCCCCACCACCCCCCCTCCTTGGCTCCCTGGGGCAGGGGTTGGGTATTTAAAAAGCAGTGCAATGGGGTGTGTGGCTGCGTGGCTCCATCCAGGGAAGAGATTCCCTCCTCCTCCAGCTCTTCGCTGATATCCGAAGGGACCAACCCCCAGGTGCAAAGGGAGGAGGGAGGGAAGCATCTGCAAGTCCAACATCTGGCTGTGGATATTCGGGAGACAGCAGCAGTTTGTCCTACAAGAGGTGGGACTAGGAGAGCCCCCCGTTTCCATGGGGACTCAGCATCAGCCCTGGGCACCCGCTGCTGCCTCCAACTCAGGGGCATCACCGTGTCCCGGTGCACGATAAGGACACCTCTCATTGCCCATCCCAAGGAAAAACAGGAAATGGGAAGAAAGACGGTCCTCTGACTTGCAAAAAAACAGGCAGATGGGGAGGGTGTTTTCCAAGTGTGCTGTGAAAACCACGTTGCATCAGCAGTCAGAGGCACTCTCTGTGTGATAGCTCCGTGTGGAGCAGGAATGTGGATAAACCGGGCTGCAAAAAGTTTCTGAAGGGAGTTGTGTCCCGGTGGGGAAACCTAAGAGTTAAGGGAGTGTTGCTGGAGCTGTCGAAGGGCTTAAAATCTGCTTTGTCGTGACAGGGGAACCGAGTCCAGCCATACCTGGGGCTGTCAGAGAAATCCAGCAAACAAAGGGTGAAACGCAGAGATTTCTTGTTTCCCTTCACAGAGGATCTTTCCCATTAGTCATTCTTGTCACAGGAGCTGGCAAACATGGTTATTATTTGAGGGATCTGAAAGTGAAATGGAGGCACGAGGCCAGGAGCCCAGACATCCCTGTCCTCAGGATGGGAGAGGAGACAACCCACAACCCCTCCGGCTCACCCACACCTCTGCTCCATGAGGAAAGGCTCTGTACTCCGTGCTGGGTCACTGGATTCATCCTCTGGCTGTGCTTTCCACAGTCTGGGAGTCCTTTTCACTGAACCTTGTCCAGTGAGTGGCATCCCTGCCTATGGGGATGGAATGAGATGGCTGTTAAGGTCCCGTCCATCCCAAACCATTCCAGGATTCTGTGGATTCATGCAGGACACAATGACACCAGGAGCCACAGGGGTAGGCTGTGATGCTTCATCCTGGAGGTGGTGGTGGACCAAGCACTTTGAGATCCTGAAACAAGCTGTATGGTTCCCAACATGCACCCAAAACTCAGCTCTCCTCTCACCCCAGATCCCCAGGCACCACCGTGGGGGAAAGAACCACAGTGACACCCCCCACGGGTGACAAGAAGGTCCATGTAGCTCCTTAAACAGCAAAGAAAGCAAACACAAGTGTTGAGGCAGCTACCAGGAAAGAGGGATGACTTATGCCTTATAATTCGGGTTTGGCTGGAGCCAAGACCTCTCCTGGCAGAGGGAGCTGAAAGTCCCCTTGAGCCTCTGGAGGAGCTGCAGGAGCTCCTGCTCCCTCTCAGTGGAGCTGCTGCAAGGCTGGGAATCAGGCAGGCTCCCAGGGATCTTAGCTGAGTTTCTCTCTCCCCAAATTGGGGTGATTTTGCCATGAATATGTGGATCTTGTTGGATTTATCTGGTTCTCGAGTAAGAAGGATGGGTTTTGTCTGAACCTTGCTGGAGTTGACCCAGTATAAGCCTCCCTTTCCTACAGGGCCAAATCCTGATCATGGGCCAGCAAGGTGCTCCAGGTTAAGGCAGATGGAATCACAAGAATCATTAAGGTTGGAAAAGACCTCCAAGATGATTGAGTACCAAACTTGGACCAAACACCACCATCCGCTGTGACAACTAAACCACAGCTCTGAATGCCACACTCAGTCATTGCTTGGACACTTTCAGGATGGCAGCTCCACCACCTCCCTGGGCAGCCCCTTCCAATGCCCGACAAACCTTTCAGTGAAGAAATTTCTTATATCCAACCTGAACCTCCCCTGCTGCAGTTCGAGGCCATTTTTCTCCTGTCTCTTGTTCCCTGGGAGCAGAGCCCAACACCCTCCTGCATCTCCCCACTCCTGGCAGGGATTGCAGAGAATTCCAGGGGCCCCCTGAGCCTCCTTTGCTCCAGGATGAGCCCCCCCAGCTCCCTCAGCCCCTTCCCAGCTCCCTGCCCTTCCCTGCACACCCTCCAGCCCCTCCATGTCTCTCTTGTCTGAGGGGCCCACAAGTGCCCCCAGCCCTGGAGGTGCCTCAGCAGGGCCAGCACAGGGGGACAGTCCCTGCCCTGGGATGGGACACACCAGGGCTGGCACAGCTCAGGGACCATTGGCCACCTGGGCTCATGTCCAGCCTTTTTCAGCAGCACCCCCAGGGCCTTTCCTGCTGGGCAATGGAGCCCGTTCTCTTTGTAGGAAGCCCAGGAAAAAGGCAATCATATCATTAACACATGCTGCTCTTCACACAACCAACCTCACAAATATTTATCAGCTGGAGAAACACACGGGCTCAGAAGTTGCCAAGTAACATAACAAGAGGCGCTTTTAAATAAATATATGTGCGTCTGCGGGTGACGAATTAACCAAATCCCTTGGTATGCAGCCCAAAGATATGTTTTCCCCTGGAAGCCCAGCACCAGTAACAAAAATAATGATCCAAGCCAGGAACAAAACCTGGGCTAAGCAATGGCTGCCTCTGTGTCCAGCACGAGGGGGAAATTGGTTCCTTGCTGGGAAGGTCTGTGCAGTGATGCCCAGCAGATCTGTGCCTGCCAGGGACAAACTGGGAGCAGGATGGAATGGGGGTGTTTGTTTTGCAGGGGAGGTGACAACAATCCTAGTGCATCTGTTTGGGTCTCATCCTGCATCCACGTGCCTCTCCTGTGTACCTACAGGACTGGTCTCTGTAGGCTCAGGATTTTAAGATACCTGGTTGTGGACTCTGAATGCCTCAGTGGTTTTCCATGTTTCCTTCCCTCCAGCCCCAAGGCCACACAGCAGGTCCACTGGAACTCTTCCTCTCCAAGCCAGGTGTCTGTGTCTCAGAAATCCAGTAGAAACATTTCTTGCCCCAGCCTCACCAAGCACGGGCTGCACTCTCCACATGGCCAGGGTTTCCCTGATACTAAATCCTGTTAAATCTTTGCTTTGAGATCAGTTTGCAAGTTCTGGGGCGTTGTTAGGGAAGTAAGTGCTGCCAGAGGAGACAAGGTGGGTTTGCAGATGAACAGAGTTTCCTTCTTCCATAGGGAAACTCTGGCTTGTCTAGGGTGGGATTTCATAGAATCTTAGAATCACAGAATGGTTTTGGTTTGAAGGGACATCAAAGACCATCTTGTTCCACCTCCTGCCATGGGCAGGGACACCTTCCAGTGGACCACATTGCTCCAAGCCCCATCTAACCTGACTTTGAACACTTCTAGAGATGGGGCAGCAACAGCTTTTCTGCCCAACCTGTGCCACAGCCTCCCCACCCTCCCAGCCAGGAATTCTTTCCCACTATCCCATCTCTCCCTGCCCTCTGGCACTGGGAAGCCATTCCCTGTGTCCTGTCCCTCCAACCCTTGTCCCAAGTCCCTCTCCAGCTCTTCTGGAGCCCCTTTAGGCTCTGCCAGGGACTCCAAGGTCTCCCTAGAGCCTTCTGTTCTCCAGGATGGACATCCCCAGCTCTCCCAGCCTGACACCTTTGGTGGGAATGTTCCAGTGCAAATCCAGTGTCTCCTCCCCACTTTCATCAGAGAGGGCTTTGCAAGAGGGTTTTCATTCTGGGGCCATTTTGGTTTTCTTGCCTGAACCAAAACATGAGGAGACACAACCTGGACATTCTGGCAAGGTCAACTGGGAGAGCATCCTCTGCTGGCTTTGGGGGGGGACAGACATTGTTCAGTCCCACTGGGACCAGGGTAAGGGGGCGAGAAGAGACAGACTGGCCAAAGGGATGGTGGTGGATGTTGCCTAGAAGGGCTGTAGATGCCCCATGCCTGGAAACATTCATGGATGGGAGCTCCTCCTGAGCTCACAGCCATGGCAGTGCCCTGCAGGCACGAGCTGGAGATGATGCACAAGGGGAGGTCGGAGCTTTTATTAGCCCAGCTGCTGGAGCTGGGAAAAACAGCCCAGCTTTCGGGCACAGGAGCTCATCTCCTTGTCCCTGCTTTCTAATTATATCAGCTGATCTAGTACAGGCTCGTTCCACTCCCCACGGACCGTTGCCTTCATTACTTCCCCAGCTCTGCCCTTGGCAAGCACTTGGAGGAACAGCCAAGCCATCCCAGCGGAGGTGTTGGCATGGGAGGACTGGCTGCCTCACCTCAGACATTTCCCTGCAGTGGGGGCTTCAGCCTCCAGCAGTGCCAGGAATTGCAAGGGGACAAGGGACACGAACGTGTTGGTGTTTATTTCGGCCAGATCATGCACCTCACCTTCCAAACTGTGGGGTGGAAAGACAGCAAAGGCTGTCCCTGTAATGGAGGGTAGCTGGGATGTGTCCTCAGGGTGGCTTAAGGTGGCCAGGACAGGAAGGAGAGGGTGAAAACATCCCAAAAGCCATCAGGAATGCTGGGATGAGACAGGCAGAGCTGCATCCCCATGGATGCCTGCACCCTACTGCTCTCCTCTCCCAGCCACTGTGGTCTCTGCCCAGGGCAGGGGTCGCTGGGAAAGACCAGGAAAGACCTGTTCTTGCCTCAAATTTCTCCTTCCTCAAACAAATACATTTCTCAAAAGGACTCTGCTAGGAGAACCCCCCATCTCCACCCAGTCTTAGCTCAGCAAGGGCATAAATACCTGTCTCCAGGAGCAGGCTGAGAGCAGCCCATAAAGCTGGGCTCTTGTGCCAGGCTCAGGGAGACCCTGATGGCTCTGCAGCTCCCTGCTCCTCCACTAATGTAAATAATAAATCACTGCTGCCGAGCTGGTCCCTGGCCAGCCATTGCACAGCAGGACTCTGCTCTCCTCCTTCCTCTGATCAGCTCCTGGCTGTTACACACTTCCTCCTTCCCACTGGTTTTCCAAGCCCTCTCTCTTTGGGGAGCAGGGTGTCCCCAGCATCCAGGAGTGGGTTTAGTGCTGTTGAGTCCTGAGTGGAAAGTTTTTAGTCTGTTTTGTTCCCTGCTACTGACACTCTGTGAGGTCCTTGGCATGTTCCTTAACCCTTCAGGCCTCAGTTTCCCTCTGCCAAGGCTGAACTGCAGCCCCCCCAAGGGATTGCATGGAATGGGAGCTAATCTAGGGAACACCATGAGGTGTTTTAAAACCTGATCTTGTGGCTAAAGTGGTGAATGTGCCACCTGCACATGGTTGGGGTGGATAATTCCCCCCTCCATAGGCAACAGCCAGTCTGTTTTCCACAACAGAGCCCGGACAAACTCATCTCCTGCGGCTCCAGAGGGGCTGTGGGACACTGCCAGGAGCAGCCAAACCAACCCACAGCTTGTTGACATTCCTCAGTGCCAGCCAAGGGCTTTGCCTTCCCCTCCACGCTCTCAGGGGCCCAAATTAGCTTTTAATAATAATATTTAATAAAAAAAAATAAAATAAAAATCCCAGGGCAAACAATCCGGCCCTGGCGCCCGCCAGGACGGCAAACACTCCCCCGAGGGGCACCAGGTGTGGTGCATTCCTGATAGCTGGAAAAGAAAGGAGGGATTATTTCCTTCTAGATGAAACGTGCAGGGGGAGTAGGACTGGCCAGCCTGGCTCCAGGCAGGGCTGGGTTGTGCCCAGCGTGGTGGGAGGTGAATACGTGCCTTTGGGAAGAGGTCCCCAGCTCCAGAGGTGGCATTCCTTTGTTCCATACATTTCCTCCTGATGGAGGCACGGGATCTCAGGTGATAAAAGGGATCTATTTGTTCTAAAAACAAGTCCTACAAGTCGCCCTGAGCAGCCTGGCAGTGCCATGACTGCCCACGTGGCTGGCACAGCTGTCCCAGCATCCAGGTTGTGTGGATGCATCCACCACTCACAGATTATTCCTCAAAGCTGGAAAACTTAATTTTTCATTCTTTGATGAACTTTACCATTGATCAACTGATGTCTTTCCCTCGTTTCCTTAGCAGAGAAGTTGAGGACAGGTAGGACAATGAGTTAGAGGTCCAAACTCATCTTTGATCAGGACAGAAAACAGGGAAACCCCTTTTCCTCAGCTCTCTGCCCTTGGCTTTGGAGTGAAAAGCAATTTTGCACCTCTTTAGGGTTTTAAAGGCAGGCAGAGATTTGGGCTGGTGGATAATGTTTCCCTGGGCCAGCTGCTGTGATAAAACCAGGGCATCTGTCAGCTCCGGGGCTGGGCAGCAGAACTCCCCTCCTCAAAGTCCAGCACAAGATTGCAGCAGGTGTCCCTGTCCTCCAAGGGACAGCACACAGGAGGTGCCACCAGCACACGAACCCAGTGCATCCCAGCAGGGGCCATGGCTCCGTTTCATGCCCCACTGTGAGAAGAAGAATCCCTTCATTTCCTTCGGGCACTTATCCTCTAAGGATCTCGATCCCGGGGGCGAGCGACAAAAACACTCTTTAAATCCATGCCGGCGGGCTTAGGGAAGGATTAGCGGATGTCTCTGCAGGCTTTACACCAGGCTCTGACTCCAGGTCAGAGCTGGTCCCGGAGCCCTCATGGCCACATCCAGCTTCAGGCTTGCGATTCCCAAAGGAGATGATCGAGGGCAGAAAGGGAGCAAGCCCGGCTCTAACTCTCAGCAGGAGATTGTTACAACCCACGCTGGCAACTCACTTCGAGAAGTGGCAGTCGGTTTTCACTGGAGAGCTGGTTCTGGTGCAGGTCAGGAATGGGAAGAGAGAGCTCTTCCCAGGCTGTTCCACCCTGGCATTTTCCAAGAGGGACAATCCTCTCTGCTCCCCACCTTTGGGGGATTTCCTGGATGAGGAGCTGGCTTCTCCCTCTCATCCCAGCCTGACTGACTGGTGGGCATCCTCCCTCTCCATCATCCCCTTCATGTTTGCAAGCAATTACCTGAATCACTTTCCATTCTCCTTAATTTGTCTCAGCAATGTTTCCCCCCCCCTCTTAATTTCCCTGCTACCCTCCCAGCCCCTTTATCTCCCCCCATTTCCTATCTCCAAGGGCTTTTGGATGCTCCCAGGATGGCTTTACTCCAGCACAGGCGAGCTTGCATAATAGCTGTTGACACCGTAACTTCATTTGAATCGATCTTGTTTGCTAATTAGCTGATTGCAGTAATTGGCACGAATTACCTTGGGGGATTCTGCCTCCCTGGGGATGGGCAGTGGCCCGGCATGTCCCATATAAAGGGTGGGAATGACAGCAGTGGGATGGTTTCTGCTCCAGGGACACCTCTTTTGAGCATCCTGGCAATTTGTAGAGGTACAGGGAGGGGAACCATAGCCTGGTACAGTGATTTTTAACTTCCAGAGCGCCTGAGAGGCACCAAAATTTCAAGAATATCTAGTTATTACAGAGCCTGAAAAGGGTTAAACTGCCTGTTTATGAGATGAAGGGAGAAGTGGCCGTGACTCTTCGCTCTACCTCAAAATGTAACTGGAGATGACTCAAATTCTGGGTTAATGACAAACCAGAAGAAGTGGCTTTTCTCAGAGGTCATAATTCCCTTGCAAAGATTCGCTGCCAAAAATTCATGGGCAATGAAACACCATTAGATTTAGTGAGGAGGGAGCAGGAAGTGCCATGGGGAGTCCACCCCTCTTTGGGGGGTTCAAAGACAATCTTTGACAGGAGGCACCCCTAAAAAGCTTTGAGGCTGCAGGAAAAGGGGAAGGATCAGTGAGACTCTCCTCTTCCCAGTCCTTTTTTTCTCTAAGCACCAGCTGTACAGGGAGGATGGGAAAACCTCCGTGAAACTGGGCTGGAAACGCCCCTGTTGCAGCCCCTTGGCATCCAGTGAAGATCCTGCATTCCCCATGATAAGCTTTAATGATAAAAAAGGAGGGAGAGAAACTTTTTACGAGGGCAGACAGGACAAGGAGGAATGGCTTTAAACTGCCAGAGGGCAGGGCTGGATGGGATATTGGGAAGGAATTGTTGGCTGGGAGGGTGGAGAGGTGGCCAGAGAAGCTGTGGCTGCTCATCCTGGGCCAGGTTGGAGCAACCTGGGATAGTGGAAGGTGTCCCTGCCCATGGCAGGGGGTTGGAATTAGATGATCTTTAAGGTCTCTTCCAACACAACCCATTCCATGATTCCATGATAACTGTTTTTATCCAGAACAACCACATCACTCCACACCAAAGCACCTCATACCATTCTGTTTCTGTCTGTGGAGCTGCCTGGGTCATGTAATACAACCTGCCCCTGATGAAGTTGAATGAATCTGTGAAGTGCTGCTTTGCATGAGCCATCTATTTATATTGACAGCTTCCCACGCTCCCTCCCTCCACTCCTGCATCACTTTCTGCCAGGCTAAGCTGCATCATTCCAGCTCTTCTTCTTTCCTCTTTTTTTTTAAAAACTACCCTGTACTTACCATTTTTCCAGTCTTCTGGGATCACAGAGAAATCCTAGGACTTCTTAGGATGAGCAGCAGGCCACACCACTCCCTGTCCTGCTTCCATGGGACTCTTGGGAGCAAATTAATCTGATCCCACTGTTTAAAAATGTTTGTCCTTAGGCCATGCCATTTAGTGTCTTCCTGGGCTACTAATGGACTAGAAAGCCCTTTGTTGTCCCTGTGCAATATGAGAACATCAGCCTGCTTTTTCTGAAGCCAGAACAGAAATTACTGAGCTTTTTTTCTCTGTTGTTATCAGCAATTTTCTGATCTCCAGCTTGAGGACAGGGAATGCTGCTGCAAGTTATTTTGCTGCTCTTCATTTTGGAAAATCAAAAGTCGCTTCCTCCCTGCTGTCCACGAACTCCAGGAAAGGAGGAGAGATCTGATATGGCCAGTGCTTGAGAAGGGGATTCATTCATTGTAAATGGAATTACAGCATAAATTCTGCCACTTTGTTGAGCACCAGAGTACCAACAAGTTTTTGTCCTGGTAGCCAGTGTTGGTTCTTACGTACTTTGGGTGTAAAAGAGACAACACAAATAAAAGTGGGATCTCCAAGACCCCTCAACTCCAAGAGGCCAGATCTTTAGCCAGAGCTTTTATTCTTTATCTTAAGAGGGTGGAATTATTATCTGGGCATCCAACAGCTGAATAAACACCATCAACAGGTCTCAGCCACATGTAAAGCCATCAGTCACTGCCAGCAGCCCTGACTGCAGGGCACTGTCACCTTGCCATGTGTGGGTCCCTTCTCCTCTCAAACCACACAGGGGGGGCTGTAGGAACTCCCAGGGCCAAGTGTCACTGTTGTAGCAGATGGAACCCACCTGTGTGGCCAGGTTGGCAGGTTGGCATCACCTGAGTGTCTCTCTGCCACCATCCCTGGTGCATCCTGAGCCCTCAGCACAGGTGGGAGCAGGTGGTGGTGGATGCTGAGGGACATCCTGGGTTTGCACTTTTTACATGGTGGTTGAGTCTCCAAACACTTGAGAAGCAGCTGGATCCATCCATGAGGTCTTGGCAGCACACAGGGACTTCGTGGTGGCTTTTCTTGGCTGCACCAGAGGGGTGAAGACCCCTGGGCAGCTCCTAAAGGGTCTGTGTTGGACCTGGCTGGGATCAGGCTGGCCAGGAGATGGATATCCCACTTTTGCCACTGTGAGGAGTTGTGCTGGCGGAGCTGTCACTGAACAGCTCTGTGAGGGACAAGTGACATGCTGGGGGGGGGGCTGGATCGTCTGATCTGAGGGAGGAGCTGGGAGAGGACACGGGACTCAGCAGAGAGAAACAGACCCAGGCAGAGAAGCCGCTGCTTTTCCCCTCTGAAGGTTTGTGAGGTTGGACACAATGAAATTCCCTCCTCCCTCTCCTACCCCAACCAGCCACATCCCAAGAGGAATTCAATGCTGCGTCTGAATCCATTCAAAACACATCAGGGTCAAACCTTTATAAAGCAACAAAGAAACCCAAAGACAAAAAGCTATTCTGGAGGAGGGGAGGGGAGGGGAGGGAAGTGGCTCCCAAAATATCAATGACAGACTTTCCTTTAACCCCAGCTGTGGGTTGAGGGTCTCTACACCAAGCAGGGCAGATCCTTCTGCACCTTCCTCATGGTGGGAGAGGGACCCAGTGATCAAAGTGAAGGGTTTGGGGCTGGTTGGGTTAGGACCATGAGGATCCAGGTGCTGGAGAGGGGACATGTCATGGTGAGAAGGCTGCTGCAGGGAGAGGAGGCTTGGCTGGCACCAAAGGACCACGGACCCCCTGATCTACCCCACCTCCTGTGGTCACCATCTCCCTGGCCAACAGGATCCCGCGGCTGGGTGGGCTCCTGGAGTCACCTGGTGGCTTCCAGAGGCTTTGATCCCACTAGAGGCAGCTGGACAGACTCCTGGCCCCCACACCTCCAAACTAATTTGAGTTGGGTTTTTCCTGCATTTCTGCTCTTTAGCTGAAACCACTGAGAGTCCACCGAGGGACTTTTCACAAAGGAGCCTTGGAGCTGTTCCCACATGGAGTTAAAGCTCTAGCACTCGAGATGCAGGAGGACTTTGAGCTGGGGGTGGGATTCAAACCAGAGACAACTGGAATTCAGGTTGATGGGAAGGGACACACACAAGGTCCTACTTTCTTCTGGGCATCTTATTCCAAAGGAGAAGGCACCTGAAGGTGTATCAACCTTCACTGGCAGGGCTGAATCCCAAAAAGAACCACAGCAAATCCCAGGAGAAGCAGAGGCAAGTTCAGCTCACAATCCCAAGCCCATCTCTGCTGGGATGCTGACACATCTCCGTGCCATTTCCCACCCCACTGCCCTTCCATGCTTGTGAGGGCAGGGCTGTCCCTCAGGGGGTGCCCAGGGGTCACTCTGGAGACAAACACATGCTCTGTTTGGAGCAGCCCAGGGAAAGGCCATTTCCCCACAGCTCGTGACGTGTCTCTGGAATTTGTGGTCTGTGACTGGTGAGTCAACGTGAGCGGGAAAAGTCCGGCTATTTTTAAGATCAGTGACATTTGGGGGTGTTTAACCTCTGTCCCTCCTCCCTCAGCAGTGTCCCAGCAGGGCCTTGCTTGTGGTGCAGCCACCTCAGAGCAGGAAAGGAACTCAAAGGCATCATCAGTGCAGGGTTGACATGGGCAAAAAGGTCTGCAGAGACAAGGCCAGGCTGGAAGGAGGGAGAAAAGACCCTTGGCCAAGGAAAGCAGTTGCCATCCTCATGGGATGATGCTTCCTGGGATGAAGGAAGGAGGATCAGGAAGAGCTAAGAGCCACAAAGAGAAGGCAAGAGCTGTGCACAGATGGAATCACAGAATCACTGAAGCTGGAAAATCCCTCTAAGGCCAATGAGTCCAACCATTCCTGCCACCACTAACCCCTGTCCCCAAGTGCCACATCCACAGGGATTTTAAATCCCTTCAGGGATGAGGACTCCACCACTGCCCTGAGCAGCTTGTTCCCAATGCCTGACCAACCTTTCCATGAAGAAAATTCCCCTAATTTCCAACCTAAACCTCCCCTGGCACAGCTTGAGGCTGTTTCCCCTTGTCCTGACCTTTGTTCCCTGGGAGCAGAGCCCAAACCTCCCCCAGCTCCCCCCTCCTGGCAGGGATTGCAGAGAATTCCAGGGGCCCCCTGAGCCTCCTTTGCTCCAGGATGAGCCCCCCCAGCTCCCTCAGCTGCTCCTGGTGCTCCAGCCCCTTCCTCAGCTCCATTCCCTTCCCTGGACACGCTCCAGTCCCTCCACTCCAGATGTTCTATCCAAGCTCCACCTGCTCCTACAAGTTCTCAGGAGTCTGTCTGTACCAGGGTTGATCCCCCTATTCTAAATGCACATGTATCGAGTTAAAAGGCTCCTCACCAAGCCATGGAGAGCTTTCCCAGAGTTTTCTTTCCTCCTGGGACTAAGGGCCATGTGGCATCGTGACACATCACAGCCGTGTTGAGGTGGCCCTGTCCCCTGGAACTCAGTGACCTCTCTCTGCCCTGCCTGGTGCCACTCCTGGCTCCGTGTGAGTCAACAGGTCCTGCATTCCTTGGCATCTCCTCTCTGGGAGTCAAGACAGCCTGCTGACTTCCTCCAGTTTATCAACCTGCAAACGTGGCATCACGGGACTTGTCCAGCTTCCAGCTGGGCCCTGGGACAGCGCTGCCTCTGAGCCAAGAAACTCCTCGTGCTCAAACCCCAGCCGTGGTTCGGGTGGCCTGTGATCCACCACCTGTCCTTACCAGGGAATGTGGTCCTCAGCATCTTCTCAGAGCCCAAGCTGCCTTTTCCCAGGGATGCTCTTGCTTCCCACAGCGTGGCCAAAATGTCAGCCACCATCTCCCCTTTCCCACCATCCCACCTCCCTGCTGGAGACAAGTTCCTTGTCCTGTTGTGCAGGTTTAGGTACCTCATGACAGCTAATCCGTCCTCAGCTTAGAAAATTTCCTGATTTATTTTAAATTAGCAAAATACTAAGTTGTTTGTGGTTTGGGTTGGGGTTTTTGGTTTGTTCTTGATTTGTTGTTTTAGTGGGTTTTGTTGAGGGGGGAGGGGGTTACAGTTGTTTGGGGAGAGTTTTGTGGAGTTTTTTACTGTAGTCCTATGCACACAAGACCCTCTGGATTATAATCATGTGAATTTTCCCAGATCTTTCTGCAACCTATTGCCCTCCTGGGTCATAATAGTGAGGGCGTGGGGACACTTCTGTTTTATGGACGGACAGCAGGGAGAATCGATATGAACTTTTGAACTCGATGATCTTAGAGGTCTTTTCCATCCTTAATGATTCTGTCAACACCGGCCTAGGACAGGTGGAAAGGGGTCAGTTTGACTGCCTGCTTTATATTCTCTCAGCACACTCCTAAATTCGATTTCTGTGCAGTTTTCCCTGGGTCAGGGTTGATGTTCTGGTCCATGAACTTGTCAGGTTTCCCCCTGGACACCCACTGGGTACCCACTGAACATCAGCTGCATCCTGTGGCAGGGGACAGGACACCCACCACTGCATGAGGAGGGCATTTCTTCCTTTTCTCCCCGATTTCTGCCTTTACCTTCTTCCTGATGGCTTATTTTTTTGGGATAAGTGCTCCTCCTTTCCACACTGAAAAGGAGACAGAAATCCCCATCCGTGTGGCTGCGGTCCTGCTCCCGACTCCGAGCTGTCTGAAGCACTGCCCCAAAGCCACCAAGGCTCTTGTAAAGCCTCCTGGGAATGTCTGAGCAATTTGTCAGCACGCAAAAACGCTGGAAATACTTGTGGTGTTTGAGCAGGCAGAGAGATCCCACGGCAGCCCCTGTCAGCAGCACGGGTGAGATGAACGGCGTGGGATTGCTCACAGCCCAGACAAATTAATAAGGATGCTGTGCCGGGATGAATCCTGCCCCCAATATATGAAGTGCAAGCTTGTAACATGTGCCAAGCTCCTCTGGAGCTTGTTTCACAAGTGCTTTCCATTTTACATGCATGCCTGAGGAATCCTGCTTCCCTGAGCTCAAGGTAGGGATGAGGGGGAAGGAAAATAGAGGAGTGGTGGCTCAGCCCAGGCTGTGCCTTCTCCCTTGGCACATCCTTGCCCTGCACCAGCACAAGGCACCAGGAATCTGGCCATGGATGCAGGTTATTCCAAGCTGAGCAAACCTGCTGGGGCAAGGGAGAAGGGCTGGCATGAGAGCCATGCTCAGTGAGGAGAGGGGAGGAGAGGACAAGGGCTGGGAACTGAAGGTCACCTCACCCACTTCCCAACCTCCCCCTCCCAACCCCACAACCACAAGTCAGGAAAGGTGCTGCTGAAGTCATTTGTCATCTGTAAGACTTGGACCAGGACTGAAAAAAAAGCAATTCACAAAATACAGCCTGGGAGGAAATGGAACACAGGGTTACAGTCAGGATCTGTCTAAGTGAGGATGAAGAGGCCAGAGGGAGGGGGGGAGGGGGGGATGGGTGGGTGGGTGGATGAATGGATGGATGGATGGATGGATGGATGGATGGATGGATGGATGGATTCTGTGCATAGGGGCAGGAGATGTGTCTTGCTGTGACTCCATGGAGCAGGGATTACCCAGGAGCACCATGTCAAACCCAGTAAGCCCCAGAGCCAGCACTGTTATGGGGTGATTTCCATCCCTACCTAACACCTACCACAAATCCACTTAAAACCAGGATCTAGGAGCTCCTCTCCAGCCTGGCTTTTATCTTTCAGGACTTCTGGTCACTACATCCCATTAAAGATACTATAGGATTGCAAAGGATGCAGAGAAAAGGAATTTGTAGGGAGTGAGGTCGTGTAGAGAACAACTCCTTAAGGTAGAAATACACAGCCTGGGAAAGGGACTGGGACCTGAGAAGGCCTGTGTATAAAGGTCCATAAAATCATCACTTTCAGAGAGAATGACATGTGGAAACACCACCTAGGCAGGGGTAAAAGGCCTCTCCTTGAGGTGTGTTTGGAGTTTTGGGATGAGAGAAAGTGAGAAGGGGTGAGGTGTGCATGGGACATGGATTTGCTGGGTCCAAGTCCCTGACTATTTCCCCTCATCCTTTCTAGAGCCTGAACTCAGAATTGCTGCATTCCATTGAAAACATTCAATCACAGAATGGCTAAGGTTGGAAAAAAACCTCTAAGATCATCAAATCCAACCATTAACCCAACACCACCGTGGTCACCACAGAACCATGTAAACCATCCAGGAGTTTGTTTTCTCCTCTGCAAATCATTTGCAAAACTGCTTCACTTTTCTCCCTGCTCCCAAACTGTCCTTCTCCACCTCTCTCCTTTCCACACAGAATGTTGTGCCCATTGCTGTGTGACTGGGATGTCGTTCCTCACTTTCTCCCCAGGACATGATGCTGGAGGGGGAAAATAATTCCTGAAGAAGAGCTGATTTCTTTAATGGTTCCCAGGAGCTCTGGGATGGAAGCAGCACTCTGGGAGCCAATGAAAACCAGACAGGAGTAGGGTTAGGGCAGGAGGGCAATGCCAGCAGGTTTTTATCCTAGGAGGTGGCAGGAACAAAACCCAAAACAACACCAAGTTATGGGACAAACCCTCGGCCCACAGTGTGCTCTGCAAAGCTCAAGTGAGCAACAAAAAAGCCTGCAATGGGAAAAAGGAAATTTTTCCAATAAGGACAGGGTGATGGCTCCAGGAACACCTTCTATCACCTTCCAGTACCTGAAGGGGCTCCAGGAGAGCTTGAGAGGGATTTTCAACAAGGGCTTGGAGTGACAGGACAAGGGGGAATGAATTCCCACTGCCAGAGAGCAGGGAGAGATGGGATATTGGGAAGGAATTATTGGTTGTGAGTGTGGAGAGGCCCTGGCACAGGTTGCCCAGAGAAGCTGCCCCATCCCTGGAAGTGTCCAAGGCCAGGTTGGATGAGGCTTGGAACAACCTGGGATAATGGAAGGTGTCCCTTCCCATGGCAGGGGGTGGGATGAGATGGGCTTTAAGGTCCCTTCCAACCCAAACCATTCTGTGACTATAATTTTGATAGATGATGGTCCTCTTCAGGCTGAGTGGGCCAATGGAGAAAGGTTTTGCATCAGCCATAGGACACAGGAAAAGCACAAGAGGACACCAGAGCAGTGGAATAAGGTTTGTGTTGGGCATGTCATCAAGGATAGAGACACCATGGATTGTTGGTGTATGTGCTGTCTGACTCTCTGGGTTTTCCTTTCCTTGGAAGTCCATCTCTGATCACTGACAGATCCTGTATCCCCTGAGAGTGATTTTAAACAGGAGCAAAATGGTCTTTTTTTCTGGGCAGGTCTCATCTCCCTTCTGCTGAGTTGTTTATTTAGTCACTACAGGGCAGCTCAAAGGTTTTGTTAGATCTGACCTTAATTACAGCTCTGTGGAGCTTTACAGTCTTCCTCTTTCCCCACCCTCCAGTTCTCTGTACCTTCTAGGTGGAAATAATACAGAACTGAGAAATAGAGAGGATTTGTCCCCCCTCTCTACAAGTCCAGGACAGGGAGGATGTTTTTCCACCTAAGCATGGTTCACCCAAGCTGCACACACACACACACTGACACACACATCATTTTCTCACCAAGTCCTTGGGAGGTTGGTGCTCACTCCCACACTCCTGGCCATGCACAGCCCCACTTCCCAGCAGAAGTTGTTGCTGGAGGAGTGTCTTTGCAGGAGATAAGGATATATCTCCTCCCTGCTTTATTTGCAGCAGAGCTGCTGGTGCTTTCCAGCGCTCTCAGGCTGGTTATGACCAAATGGAAGGTTTGAGAAAACCAAATGTACACCTCATTCATCCTCCATCCCTGCTCCATGTCTTGCTGCCATTGTCCTTTGTGCTTCCAGCTTGGACAGTGGAGCCTTGTCCCATCTCCAGCTCCACATCAAAATCCCTCCATCAAACCAGAGGTTGGCAATCTCTGCCTCCGTTTCAAAGCACAATTTTTATTTTGCAGAGGATCTGGAGGGGTGGGAGAAGCGTTCAAAGCTCAAAGCTGGGTGAGAAAAAGGGCTTGTTTCATACATATGACAGAGCAGAGAGCCCAGGAACCCGTGAGAGCAACACCTCCTTGCAAACCAGGTCATTTATTCAGCCAGGGAAAAAAGGCTTCCCAAGGCTCAGAGCACTAGGGCAGAAATCAAAGAGCATTTGAAGGAGGAGGGAAAGCCAAGGCCTGGCTTTGCCATTCCTGCCCTCCTGCTGGATCCCCACAGCCTGGCAAGGCACTGAGGGAGACCATGAATATATTCCACTCCTCACACACCACCTCAAAACCTCACAGCCGACCTTTCCAGGGGGCTTCAGGTCAGCTGCCGCACTGAGCTCCAAATCTTTTCCTGGCTGGCAAACAAAAAGCCCTCCGTGTGTCTGTGTCTAACTCCGTAGCCAATGTACACTGAATGATAAAAGCCCCTGGCACACATCTTGCCAGAGCTAATTATAGAACTTGGAAGGGAACGTGACAGTGTTTTCCTCAGATGTGTGGTGCAGATGTAATTACTTCTCCGGAGATGCAGCCGCAGATGACGCAAGATGCCCTTATGTAATCAGCTTCATTATGCAGCCATGGAAATTCTCCCTCCCTGGTCCATCCCCTCAACTCCTGCTTTTAGTTCTTCACCCTCAGCTCCCTGTGGTGATGGGTGATGTCCCCAGAAGCTTCCAGCTGGATAGGAAGCAGTTCTGTGGAAGGCCCATCCCTGGGTTTCCCTGCCCGCCATCCCTCAAGGATGGAGCAAAAGGAGCTCATGGCTTTGGATCTGCTGCGTTGGCTCTGGCAGGGCTGGGAAAAGGCCCCTCTTCACCTGGGGGATTGGAAAGGGGTCGCTTTGGAGCCAGGTCTCCCCCCATCCCTGGCATCTCCTGTGGCCTGGACATGAGCAGACACTGGGCAGCCACTTGCTCCATCCCCCTGCACCTGCAGGGGCAGACCCCTCCCCAGGAGGGGCTGAGGGTTGCCAGGGAAGCACAGAGAAAAGCTGGTTTGTCCTTGCAGGGGGAAGGCTTGGCAGGACACAACTGCCTCACTTTGCTCCAAAGGTTGCTCCAGGATGCAGGAACATAGAACCACAAAGTCATCCCCGAGAGGGTGAAATCACAGCATGGTCACAGGTCTCCAGTCAAAACGCTTCCAAACCAGAGTGATTTTTGCCTGTGGATCCTGAGTTTTTGCATTTTGTTGCTTCAAATTCCCTGTGTCCCGTTGCCTTTGTCCTGTGGCTGGACAGGCCACAGAGGTCAGAGCCATGGATATCTCCAGGCTTCCTCCTCCACCAGTGCTGGTCAGAGGGGACACAGTCCCCTGGCAAAACCAGTAGACCCTGCCTTGACCACAAATACTCAGGAATAAAGGTTGATAAGTGTCCTGGAAGTGTCACATAGGGGTGAGCACTCTTCTGCTCCTGCCCTCTTCCATCCCTCTTCCTGGACAAACCTGGATCCTTCCGTGCTGTTTTGAAGGATTAGCACATGTTGCAGAGGGGTGACTCCTGGTTCTGGACCATCCTGCCACCACCAAAGTTTCACATCTGGGTTGTGAAGACCTTTCTCATTTTCTCCACACAGCATCCAAGCCAGTGCATGGATTGAGGAGGATGAGCCTGGAGATGAGCAAGGCAGAATCCTTCAGTGGCTGGGAAGCACTTTAGAGAGTTGGGAAAGGGAGAATTGTCTGGGCATGGTCTGAAGAGAAGGAAGTGAGAGAGCTGGTGGCTGGAGCAGGTTCAGAGACAAAACCACTGGTTCATCCACTGGGGAAACTGGTTTTCAGACATGGTTCAGTGACTGCAAAGGAACAGGGCAGGGAATACCCGCATTCCTCTGAGGACAAAGAAGCCATGGGGAAGGCAGTAGCTGGGGGATATGTTTGTCAAGTCATTTATTAACTGCAAACTGTGAATTCCCGGAGCCCAGGGCCATCAGCTGGTCATGGATTCAGATGGAATTTCAGCCCACACAGCACCTTCAGTGAGTCATCTCCCTTCCTGTGGTCCATGGGCTGTATCAGCTGGGTCCTTGTGGGCTGGAAGGGGAGTATAGGCCTTGGGTCCTACACAGAGAGGCTTGGTGGCCCCAACAGAAGTGCTCCAGGCTTCCTGCTGGGTCTTCCACTGCCCCTCCAGAAGTTCCTTCTTCCCAGGATTTGAGAATTCTCTTGCTTCAGGCTTTTGCTGAAGCCATTCAGCCACCAAATGTTGCCCAGAGGAGAGGCTGGCCACGATGGAGATGGAGTTGGATGGGATGTCATGTGTACATATGTGTCCTCCCTGAAAAAAAACCTCCCACCCTGAGCCAGGGGGGCTGTGCTGAATCCCTAACTCTCAATATGGACAGAAGAGGCACTTTCAAACAGGATGCATGAACACCTTGTGACTTCAGTGGAAATCCAACCTGCCTGGCTGCAAATTTGCTCCAATTTATATTTAACAGACCTGGCCAGATGCTTTGGGACTGTGAATGGGAGGGTTGTTTCCTTTTTCTGGATGACCACCCAAGAATGTTTAAGGAATGTTTTTAAACTAAAAGGTGATAGATTTAGTTTAGATATTAGGAAAAAAAATCTTCCCTGTGAGGGTGGTGAGGCCCTGGCACAGGTTGGGCAGAGAAGCTGTGGCTGCCCCATCCCTGGAAGTGTCCAAGGCCAGGTTGGATGGGGCTTGGAGCAATCTGGTGTAGGGGGGTTGGAACTGGATGGTCTTTCTGATTCTATAATTCTCTGGTTCTGTGGTCTAGAAATAAGTTGGGATACCTGGTAACACCTGGCAACAGCTGGCATTCCCATGGAATATTGGCCACTGCCTGCTGGAAACCTCACTGGCATTGGCACCATTGCTGATTCTCCTGGGGTTGTCCAGCCAAGGCATGAAGGGAGAGCAGGAAAAAAGGACAACACTGCTTCTCCTTGCACTTTTTTTCAGTTCCTAAGTTTTATGTGAAGGTCTTGTCCAGCATTCATGTGGTTTGATCCCCTGTGAAAGAAGCAATCTCCCTCCTTCCCTGTGGAGGCTGTGAGGTCTGAGGGGCTGGTGACACAAGACCTCACCTCACCTGTTCCTCCAGAGACCTTCAGCAAGGAAGGTGGTCATTTAATGTTCACCCCTTCAGTTATGAAGAGCAGGCACAGGACAGCAGTGCCATGTGGTTTGGGGCTTTTACAGCCCCTTTTACATGGCCAAGCCACCACACCAGAGCATCCCAGCACACGCTCCAGGCTTTTGGCACCTGCAGATGGAGATGCAGGAGCCTCTCCTGATTTATGGGAAGACCTGGGCGATGCACCAGGCTTGTGGCTTGCCAGCACTGAGAGGCTTTGTCTGCCCTGTGTTGACACAGGAGGAGACAGCTTATACCAGCAGGGATGTTTTTTCCAGAATAGGAAACCATCTCTCTGGATGACATAAACCAGAGTCTTTTGGCTTGTTCGTGCTGGCTCAAACTGAGCAGGCAGATGTTAAGGATTGGAGATAGAAAGTGTCCCCCACTGCAGCAGCTGGAAACAACCCAGCTTTGCAGTGCCAACCCAGCCTCAGGACCCCCCTGTCATCTCCTGTGGCAGCTTGGAGAAGGCCCTCTCCTCCCAGCAATGTGTGGCTATGAAAGGGTCTCACATGGGCTCAAATCATTCCACTTAACGAGCAGGAACAACCTCTCTCAGCATTGTAACCTCCAGACCAGTGCAATGGGGGGATGTCACTGTGCAAAGTGCTGGTGCAGGGGAACCCCCAGGTGCTGAGAAGTTTTGCTGCACCACGTAACCAGTTTCTTCTTGCACAAACAAATACTTGGTGTCCACCTGGCATTCCTCCTGGGAGCTCAGCCACAGAGCTTGCTCAGGCTGTGCAGGCTGGTGGGGATTTTCTCAGCTTTTCCAGAAAGGTGGAATTTTCTGGAATGGTCTGTGTCTAGTTGCATCCTGCATGTTTGGCTGTGGTCCCTGTGACCCCTGCAGGGCACCCAGTGAAATCAGAGAAAGCAGCATCTCTCCAGGAGCACAGGGAAGCCCTTGGATGTTCAACACCCATTGACTGAAAGCAGGATCAGTTCCTTCCTCCAAAGACCAGGCTGGAAACCTCTGCTCTAATAACAGATAGTGGAGAAAAGCTTCCAAAAAAGCCTAATTTGGAGGCACTGCAGGAGATCTGGGTTCAGCATCCAAGCTGTTGGATGCCAAGCACTTCCAAGTTGAGGCCTGAAGCTGAGTTAAAGTTGTTGTGATGCTGGTTAGAAAGCTCTGGAGGCCTCCAGCCCAACTTCACAGCCCAAGCAGGACTGTCATCACCTCCAGACCAGGCTGGCCTGGGCATTGCCCAGCCATGGAATGAAGACATCCTGGGATGGAGATGCCTCCACCCATGACCTCAAAGTGTGTTCAGTAGCCAGGTGACCCTTATTTAGGATTTTTTTCTGCTCCTCAGGGTATGGAAAATGATCTTCCCTCTAAAATAGAGGAGTCTGGATGGAGAGAGGAGGAAGGCTTTTGCTCACATCAGGATGTTTGGCACTGAGAAGCTGCTCCCTGGGGCTTTTAATGAAGGAAGCCTGCAGATGATATTTTTCTCCTTCTCTGATTATAGTCTTAGACTGCATCAAGAGAGATTTAGTTTGGGTATTAGGAAGAAATTCTTCCCAGAAAAGGTGATTAGACATTGGAAAGGGCTGCCCAGGGAGGTGGAGTCACTACCCCTGGGGATGTTTGAGATAAAACTGGCCATGGCATTCAGTGCCATGGTCTGGGTGAAAAGGTGGTGTTCAGTCATAGGTTGGACTTGATCTCAGAGGCTTTTTCCAGACTGATGGGCTCTGTGATTGTGTGATCAGTACAGAAAACTCTTTACCAGTTCTGCAGCTACAGTCCAGGGACCTCAGAGATCTTTGGGATCTTGAAATGAAATGGCTCCAAGAGGAAGGAAACCACCCTGCTGGGGGGGGGGGGGGGCTNCCGGCCGGGGGGGGGGGGGTGCTACCCAGGGTGAGCCACTTCTGCAAGGAAAAGGGAAAAGAAACCTGAGGAATCTGGGGAACAAAGAGTTTGGGTTTTGGTAGAGCCTATTTTTCCTTTCCTCACGAGGAAGAAGGCTTTGGGTGAATGTTCAGTGCCTCTTCCCCTATGCAGAAGTGGCTTTTTAGGTGGGTAATCCCAATCCTGTAACACCAGGCTGGAGCTCAAATCATGGGACTGGGTCTGGGTGCACAGCCTGACCCACCCAAAAAGGGCAGCACAGGAATGGATAAACCCCCACAGGGTGATGAGACCAAGCCTTGGTGGCTCTGTGCCACAACATCAGGGAAACACAGTGACCTGGATGCAGCACAAAGAGCTGCTGGATGCAACTGGGAGGGGTCTCTGTTGGCTCCCAGAGGTGATGGAGGGGCTCTGGGGGAGGTGACTTTGGTGGGCAGAGAGGTTCCTGTCTCCCAGACCAGACACTTGGGTTAGAAATGGGAGTTCAGGGTTCAAAAGTTTATGACTTGCCTGAAAGCACCAGGAGCAAGGGTTATCCTGGAGTTTCCAGCATTCTCCAAAGCCTCTCCTATCATGATTTATTCATCTGTGGGAAGTGCTAAGACATAACTCAGCTCCCAAAGGGAGAACAAGCACAGCCTAAACCAGCTGCAGTGTCAGGAAACTGCCTGTCTTCTGTGAGATCTGCCCAGCCTGGGCCTGCTGCAGCTCCATGCCCTGCATCCAAGGGCTCCTTTGCTTGGGCAGCTTCCCCAGTCTCACCAGTGGCAAGGGTCCACGTCCTGACAGAGCTCCTGGACCACCTCTGGTTATTGCAGGAGCAGTCCTTTCTTGCTTCCAAGGCGCACGTGCATCCTGCTGCTGGGAGTCTCCTGGCAATGCAGAAACCAGCCTGTTCCTTGGAATTCTATGCTTCTGGAGCTAAAGTGCAAAATTAAGAGCTTGAGTCTCCATGGGGACCCATTTTGGTATAATTTTCACCTTCCCCACGCACCCCAGCAGTGTGTTTTGCCCTGGTTTAAATGCACCACAGCCCATGTTTGAGTGTTTTAGCATTACTGCTGGTTTGCTGGTGCTGTTTGCCCACCAAAACCAACCCTGTTTGTGTGGCTCCTACCGGTGACTCCTTTGATCCACAGACATCCTGCCAACAGGAAATTCACTCCAGCAAATAAGTCTAAATTAGAGGCAGCTTTGTGGAGCTTTATTTCCCTCCCTTCACCACTGCAAATGATCCAGTGTAAGTGCTGGGGAAGGACAGGGAAATCTGATTGCTCTCCTGCCTCAGCACTGGCAGCTGGAAAAGTAGGAGAAGGAGCTTTGGACCATCACCAGGGCTCTGTTTGAATGATGGATGGCAAAGGAGGGAGGGCAGGATCCAGATCCAGCTTTGGGCAAGGTTGGACAGGGCTTGGAGCAACCTGGCCTAGTGGAAGGTGTCCCTGCACGTGGCAGGGGGGTGGAAGGAGCTAAATGATCTTTAAGGTCCCTTGCAATCTAAACCATTCTGGGATTCTATGGGCACATCATCCTATTTATCCAATTTTCTGCCCCTTTCTTCCCTCACTAGGAAAACCCTAAAGTAATTATTTGAGCAGAAACCAGACATTTTGAGCAACCTTCAATTGGGGAAAAAAGCCAAATTGTCAGATCCCAAGCTCCCAATCTGAGAAAAAACCAAGCTGTCAGACCCTAAAATTCCCACTTGGAAAAACCCATCACCATTTGGTTGGACACCAAATCACTATATGTGAAAAAACAAGCCTCCAGACCCTAAAATCCCTTTAAAAAACAACAACAAAACCCCCAAAAAACAAAACAAAACCAAAAAAAAGGAAAAAAAAAGGCAAAAAAACCCACCTCACACAAAAAATAACCCCAAAAACAACCCAAAAAGCCAAACCAGGCAGTCAGAACCCAAATCTCTATTTGAGGAAAATCCAGCTGTCAGACCCCAAAATCCCCTTTTGCAAAAATAAACCAGATGCCAAAATCTTCATTTGAGCAAAACCAGGCCATCACAACCTGGGGGTTTTGAGGGGGGGGGGAAAAAAAACACATAAAAAACCCACAAAAACTAAACAAACCCAGCTATGAGACCCCCAAAATTCCTGTTAGAACAAGACCCTCAAATCCCTATTTGTGCAGAACCAAGCCATTGGACACCCCAAAATTTCTGTTTGGAAAAAAGCAGACAGGGAAACCCCAAATCTCTATTTGAGAAAACCCAGCTGTTGGGCCCCAAAATCCCCATTTGAATCAAAACAAGTCACCAGACCCTGACTCCCAAATCCCAATTTGAGCAGAAAGAAGCCATCCGACCCCAAAACTCCATATATGAAAAACCCCCAGCTGTCAGACCCCAATTCCCACTTGTACAAAACTAAGCCAGTGGATCCCAAACTCCTCATTTGAGCAAACTCAAGTTTTCAGATCCTAAAATTCCCTATTTGAAAGAAAAAAAACCCCACAACAAACCCAAACCACCCCAAAACCACCAATAAAAGCCCAAAATTCGAATTGACAAAACAAATTGTTGGACCCTGAAGTCCTTGTCTTTGCAAAACCAAGTTGTCAGACCTCTAAGTCCTCATTTGGGCAAAACAAAGCTTTGAGATCCTCAAATTCCCTATTTGGAGAAAGAGAGAGGGAAAGAGAGAGAGAAAGAGAGAGAGAAAGAGAGAGAGAAAGAGAGAGAGAAAGAGAGAGAGAAAGAGAGAGAGAAAGAGAGAGAGAAAGAGAGAGAGAAAGAGAGAGAGAAAGAGAGAGAGAAAGAGAGAGAGAAAGAGAGAGAGAAAGAGAGAGAGAAAGAGAGAAAGAGAGAAAGGAAAGAAAGGAAAGAAAGAAAGAAAGAAAAGAAAAGAAAAGACAGACAAGAACCCAGGAATGAGAGCCCAAAAATCCCACTTGAGCAAAAGAAACTCCTCGACTCTGAAATCTTTATCTGTACAAAGCTAAGGCATCAAACCCCAAAACCCCCACTTACAAAACGCAGCCAGACCCCAAATCCCTCTCTCGGAAACCTCAGCTATCAGACCCCAAAATCCAAATTCAAGCAACCCCAAGCCGTCCGATTCCCAAATCCCCTCTGGAGCGAGACGGAGCCATCACTGCCCAAGATGGGAGGTGGGCACAAAGAGTTAAATCCCGCGGGCGCGGTGGCCAATCCCACCGAGCAAAGGGCAGCCCTTGGCCCCGGCCCAGCAGCAGGTTGCTCTCCCGCAGGTATTATTTTGGAGTTTTTTCCCGGGATAGCAAGCAGGGAAACAATGAATTTCCAGCTCGGCGGAGGATGGGGAGCTGCAGGATGCATCCCTGGGCTGCCCAGGTAAATCCCGCTGGGTGCCGGCTTTTTGCGGGCATCTTTCCTCCTCCTCCTCTCCTTCCCCCTCTCGCTGGGTGTCTTTGTTCGGGGCCGGGCAGGGGAACGAAGGGGGTTTGGTGGATGAAGTGCGGGCTGAGCCGCTGGGACCCTTTGCAGGTGGTTTTTTGGGGGAGGGGCGGGATGGGAGCAGGGATGGGGTGCTCGCTGGTGGGTTATTTCCCCCTCCCCCTTTGGATTCCCCCTGGATCCAGCCGGCAGCTCCCAGCACCGGGACCCTGCATCCCAGTGGGTTTTGGGGCATCGCTCCGGTGGCGGCGAGGACAAGCCAATTTGGGGATTTGCTCCGAGCCACCTCGGGGCTTTGCTCCAAGCGTGGTGTCCGGGCAGGAGCGAGCACTTCCCGGGCTGGCTCCGCGCCCTTGAAATTCCTCAGGGAGAGTTAATGATAAATCCCGGCCGGGCCGGGGGCGAGTGGGAGCCAGCGGAGGGTCCCCCCTCGTTGTCCTTTTGCAGGGACGGGGGTTTGGGAAAAGTCTGGGGACGGCAGAGCCACGCGGGGTTGGTGGGATGGGGAAGGATGTACGGAATCCTTCCGGGAGTGATGGCTCATCCTAAAGGGCAGGATCAGCCCTCCCCCCTGCAACACCCCGCCCAGGGCAGGGATCGGAATCCTGCAGGGGAGGGGATGTGGTGACAAGGGGGGGAGTCCTTCTGCTCCCACCGCGAGGCTTTCGGGGCCGAGGAACGAGGCTGGAGCAGGGGGTCGCATGGGGGTCCCTGAGATCTGGGATGTGGGGACGTGTGAGGATGCTCGGGCAGATGCTGGGGAGGCAGGCAAGGAATGCTGCTCCGTGCTGGAGACTTCCAGGGGCAGCAGCATCGTGCCCACACTGCAGTGGACCAGGAGCTCCCCCACAGGGAGCACCACGGGCTCAGTGGGGAGCAGCTGGACTCCAGCCACCCTGCTGAAGGGGTTTGGGTGGATTAGTGGAGGGCTGAGCTGGTGGGACCCTTTGCAGGTGCTTTTTGGGGATGAGAAGTACCCACGGGGCTGAGTTTGCTTGGAGGGGTTGGAGCAGAGGGTGTTGCTCAGGATGGGGAAGGCTCCAGTTGGAAGCCCCTTAACAAGGGGAAACTGAGGCTCATGGGGCTGGGGTGACCTCCGAGCCATGGCATGGAGCATTCCAAACCCTCAGCCCCACAGCCAGCACTGAGGCTGCTCCATCAACTCCCTTTCCCTATACTGAGTGAATCGGGGAATTTTCCTCTTCTACCAAAACTGGTCTTTTCTGGGCAGCAGTTGCCATTGAGACCTGCCTGGGGACAATGACACAACCAGCACTGAGCATCTTCTGGGGACAGTCACAAGGACAGGTGGGCACAGGTGAAGCCATGGCCAAACCCTTCTTATGGACACAGGGGGTTTGGGGTGGCAGTTTGGGCTGAGCTTGAAACCATCCTGTCCCACTGGAACTGTGCTCCTTGGGATGATGGGGACAAACATGGCATGCCATGGAAAATCCCTCCTATCTGCCCTCAAGTGTGTCCTGCAGGATGCCAGCCAAGATCCAAATCCAGGGCTCTGACAGCAGATGGGAAAAAGGGGGAAAAATTCCCCTGAGGATGAGAAGGACTCTGGCCAGGGCAATGTTGGTGGACAGCCCCAGCATGGTTTTCCAAAGCCTCCAAGGCAGGATAATTCCTGATGGAAAAGGCCTCAGGGGGTCTCCAGGCAGACTTGAGCTGGCCCCTTCTGGGCCCTGCTTGGTCCATTCAGGGCTTGGAATCCTCCAAGGATGGAGATTAAAAAGCCTCCCTGGGACCCTGTACAAATGGCAGAGCACCTGGCCACATCTCCATGTCACCTGCTGAGGTTTCTCTGGGGCTGTGCTCACCTCACTACAGCCTCTAGAATGACTTCCTTACTGGAGCAGCTTGGGATTGGTGCAGCCTACCAGGTTTTTATTCCACACCTTTGCCTGCTTTCCTGGGTCCAGAAAATCCTGTGGATTAAAATTGGGAACACCGTGGGATGAGGAGCTGTGGTGGTGGTGGGCTCAGGACAGGCGGAGTAGCTTGTTCTGGATGAGCAATGGCAATGCCCAGATTGATTTACTGATCATTTTGCTGCCAACAAGGGGTTTCCAGGAAGCTGTGGGGGATGTCCATTCCAGGAGCACCCCCAGGGAGCAGAGAGGGAAGGAGGACAAGCAGGACATGGAGCCAAGGCCACATGCTCTGCAGTGGAGATTGCAGCCGTGCCTTGCCATGATTCCACCTCCTGCCACTTCCTGGGGAACAGGGACAAGGAAAGGGGTGGCAGTGGACTGTGTCCCTTAAACACAGCAAGCAACCGAGGAGGAAAACTGAGAGCAAAGCCAGGGAAGGTGGAGCAGGCTGCACTATTCAGGCTTTGTGGGGGAGAACAATGGGGCCTTTCTTGGGAAAGGGAGGTGGCAGCTGGCAGGGACAGTTTGGTGCACAGAGTGTCCCTTGGTCAGCTGGGAGGAAAGGGCACTGGGATGTGGGATGAGACAGTTTGGTACCCAGTATACCCCAGCCAGCTGTGGGGGCAGGAAACTGGGACATGGGGTGGGACAGATTGGTGCACACTGTGTCCTTTGGCCAGCTGTGGGAGCAGGGAAATGGGACATGGGGTGTGGGATGGGATAGTTTGGTACCCAGTGTGTCTCTTGGCCAGTTGGAAGGGTGGGGAAATGGGAAATGGAATGTGGAATGGGACAGCGTGGTACCCAGTGTGTCCCTTGGCCAGATGGAGAGAATGTCCCTTGGCTAGAAAGTGAGACAAGGAACTGGGACATGAGATGGGACAGGTTGGCACCCAGAATGTCCTGTGGCTAGCAGGTGGGACAAGGAATTGGAACACAGGGCATGGGATGGGACAGGTTGGCACCCAGAATGTCCCGTGGCCACAGCTGTAGAAAACTGGGATGTGGGAGATGGGCCAGTTTGGTGCACATCCTCGGGGCGTGGGACTCATCCCAAGGTGTCACTGTGAGCCCCTCGCATGGTGATATGACTCTCCTTGATGTGGGTCTCGGCTCACAGCCACTTCTCCCAAATCCTTTGGCAACAGGAATTGCAAAGGCTGGTTTATGAGAGCACATGGGGCTGGTTGTGGGGAACACAGGGACCCTCACAGCTGAGAGTGGGGAGCATCCCATGCCAGGGGCATCCTGGACCAAGGACTACCACCCACTCCAGACCTTGGGAGAGGGACTTTTGCAGTGGAGGAATCCATCATCCCGCGGGCTCTCCCTCGGCAGCTCAAGGAGAGCTCCCCCGAAGAGCCGCCTGGGTCTTTTCATCTCATCTCTTTTGTTTCAGGCTTATTATGTAAATAGCTGATGCGGCCCCCATAATGAGAAAGTAGTTTCCCAGAATACAAAAGGCTGTAATTATCTCATTAGCAGGCGGAAAGGAAAAGGAAATGTTTCTAAGCCGCTCGCTTTTATTTCCCACAGCAGCCCAAGGAAGCTCAGCCCCCCAAAACGGGGACCTGCCTGCCCCCAGCCCTGCCACCCCCACCTGATCCTGCCACATATTCAGGAGAGAAAAGCAGAGCCTGGTCCTCATGCCCCAGAAATAGCCTCGTACTGGGAGGGCTGACAGCTTTTTAACTGGGCCCAGTTATCCAGGGGATGCTGCAGGTCCCCATGTGGAGCCCTCTCAGTGTGCTCTGATGCTGGAACAGGTGTTCTGGAAAAGGGGGTGGTCAGAGAGGGACAGGATGGTCCCCTTTTTCCCAAATGGGATGTACTTCAGCAGGAACAAGTAGCACAGAGCTTCAGGATGGATTTCTGCAGCTGGATCCCTGCAGCAGAGTGCAATAGCCTTAGGATACATGGAGGTTGCTCCCAGGAGAAATAATCTAGGATGGCTTTGGTGTTGCTTTGCTTTCTGAACTCAGACATTCCTTGCTTCCAGCTAAACAGAGCTACAAAGGTCCCTGTAAAGTGCCCCAGGCTTCAGTGAGGAGCTGGTGCTTGCTGAGGTCTGCAAAACCCCTTTCTGGAGGAGTTTCCTTCTGCCCACACTCTGTTCCTCAGCCCTGATCATGGCACAGGATGGTTTCATCCAGACACCCCCCCTTCTCCGCAGGGCTCATCTCAGTCCATTCCCTGCCCAGCCTGCACTTGTGCTGGGGATTGCCCTGACCCAGGTGCAGGACCTGCAGGATCTCCCAGACCACAGGGTCTTGGGATGAGAAAACAACTCTTCACCCATTGTTACATAAAAATACAACCCCAGAGCTCAAGTATCTGTAGCCCAGGAGCAATCACAGGATCACACAGTGGTTCAGGATGGAGGGACCACTGGATGTCACCAAGTCCAACCTCCCTGTTCCAGCACATTACTCAGGATTGTGTCCAAAAGTAAATCCAATCATAAATCCTTTGCACAGAGGGATGGAAGAGGTGCAGTCATGCAGCAAACCCATGGCCCAAGAGGTGTCTGAAGGTGGCTACAAGAACCTGCCACTACCTGACCCTCCAGCCTGCCCTCCTGAGTTTGCCTTCTAGCCATGAATTGCTCCCATTCCCTTCAGCAGGGATGAACAGGAAAAGAGAGGCTTGTGTCCTAGGGAAGGAGCAGGAGTTGTTCCTCTGACTTCATTTGGCTTTTGGTTGTGGAAAAAGCTTGTGGCTGAGAAGGCCAGGATTTGCATGTTTTTACAGACAGGTTCAATGGGTTCGTGCTGTAATTCCAGTGGTGGAGGAAAACCTGGCAGCCACCGAGCCAGGATGCTGGAGTGGGAGAAAAGGACCTGGAGGAGGTGCAGAAAAGAGCCACAAGAATTACTTGAGGGCTGGAAAAAATGCCTGTGAGAGACAAGAAAAGTTCATTCTGTTCCCCTCTTCAGACTGAGCAACTTGAGAAGGGTGTAGGAGAAAAGGAGGTGCTGGTGCACTGGAGCTGGGTGGGAGGGGAGTCGTGGTGTCCCTGTCTCTGGAATCAATCCCAGTGGAGGTGCTCTCAGCCAGGCTTGGGTCCAGCATGGCCCAAAGGTGACACATGATAGCCTGTGACACACAGGAGGCAGAGCAGTAGCTGAATGGTCTTTCTGGAGGTTGTGATGGGCAAGGAGAGGCTGAGGGCTCTTTTCACAGCCTGGAGAAGAGGGATGTGATTGGGTATTAGGGAAAATTTCTTCATGGGAAGGGGTGTGCAGCCCCGGCACAGGTGCCCAGGGCAGTGGTGGATCCCCATCCCTGTGGATGTGGCACTTGGGGACATAGGTTAATGGTAGCCTTGGGAAGTGCTGGGGAAAGGTTGGACTCAATCATCGTAGAGATCTTTTCCAATCTGAATGATTCACTGTTCTATGATATATTGGCCAAGTGCACTTGCAGGTCTTGTGTTTCAGTAGTGGTTTTTCTCCAGGGCTTGTTAATGCCTCACTGGACACAGGTGGTTTTGCTCCCTACAGGGTCTGCTGTCTTCTCACTGCTCATCCATTACTGCCTTCTCACTGCTAACCCATTAATGTCCTTCCCTCTCCATATATCTTCCTGGAAGAAGATGAAATCATCACAGCAATTTTTTTTTCCACCTTTTTATGCCGTTTCTAACCTACTCCACCACCCCAGGATGCGTTGACTCTTTTCCTCCAGCCCAACCAGCTCCTTGGCACTGCTGCCAGCAAACTGGCAGAGCCACCGGAGCCCTAAACAGGGCAGGTGTAGGTCCTACCCCTAAAAGCCCAACAAAACAAAGCCTGTTTTTATCCTGTCGGTAATTGCTTGCTCATTAAAACCGAGGCAAACAAACCTGACTGTTGAAGGTCATGGGCACACCTGTTACCACAGTTGGTGAGGAGGGGGGGAATTTTTGACCTTCAGATGCCTTTGTTGCCCGTCCTGCCAGTACCACGTGCCTGGGATGGTGTGTGTGCCAAGGCACTGCCTTGCTTTGGGCTGTTCGCTGGAGCTCTCTCTGCCCAAGACCCAGTGATTGATTTCCCTCTCACGTGGCACAGTGCCCAGGTATGTCTGTCTCCTAGAGGTCTTTGTTAGGAGAGTGTTAACAATTAACCTACTCAGGCAGAAACAGAGCCAGGCCTCCCTAATTTAGTCTTAGTTAACCATTCAGCTGCTTGTCTGAAAGCAATTTTTTTCCTGTTTAGCTAGAAGGCACTCACTAGCTCATTTGGATAAAGCAAGTGTGAAGACACGGTTGTAATTTTACAAAGTATTGTATTTACAATAGGAATGTCCCCGAGCTGTAGGCACGGTGGGAAACCTTGGTAAGAGGTGGCCATGAGGAGTTTAGCCACCACAGCTGGGGAAAAGGACATTTCACCCGGGATTTTCTGCATCAGGCATCAAAATATTCCTTTTTTGAGGCATGACTACTGTGGGAAAGGTCAAGAGGCCACTGTAGTTGGCTGGGACAGGGAGGTGGTGCACCACAGAGTGTGTGAAGTCCCAGTGTCCCTGGTCAGAGAAGGTCAACTGTACTGATGAGTTATGGCACCTTTCTTTGATTAGGTGCTGTCATGGAGATAGCTGCCAGGAAGGGAGCCTTGAATTGATCCAGGCAGCTTTTATTAACACAGTAACACTGGGAAATGCTCAGTGTTTGCTCTGGAGGGGTTTTCCTCTCCTTTGTGCCTGCAGAAAGTCCCTTTATTTGTGTTCGTGCTGTAACCATGGGGCTCTGGGGAGCTGGAGTGAGGGCAGAGCTTGGCAAGGGCTCTGTGGATGGATGGATGGATGGATGGATGGATGGATGGATGGATGGATGGATGGATGGATGGATGGATGGATGGATGGACAGACAGATGTCACTTGAGAGTGATCTGGGTAGAGCTAGTCCTCCTCAGGAGGTGGGATGAACATGGTGTCTGCTTTAGAGCCAAGACCAAGGTAGTTCTGCTGCCTCCTCCCCACTGCAGGTGGGGTGTAACATCTGGAAAGATAAAATATCTAAAATTAGAAGTAGTTTAAAACTCCTGTTTTGATTTTCTGCCTGTTTGGAGCCCCCTCATCCCACCACAGGGAAGGAGAAGACACTTTTTCCCCCCTGATGTGGCTTCAGGGTCTCTTCCAAGCCCATCCATGCTTGGAGGTTACTCTTTTTTCCTTCTAAAGGATGGACTTTGGCATGAAATTCTGGTAAAGGCAAGACATTCAGCTTCCCTTGGCCTCCCTATGCTCATGGACTGCCAGCCTCAGGATCCTTGTTTCCCTTCCTGGGAATCACACAGTTTTAGTTCATGTTCCCATAGGAGGGAGGTAGTTATCCTGGAGTCATAGGATGGTTTGGGTTAGAAAGGACCTTGAAAGATCATCTCATTCCACCCCTTGCCATAGGCAGGGACACCTTCCACTATCCCATGTTTCTCCAAGCCCCATCCAACCTGGCCTTGGACACTTCCAGGGATGGGGGCAGCCACAGCTTCTCTGGGCAACCTGTGCCAGGGCCTCACCACCCTCACAGCCAAGAATTTTTTCCTCATATCTAATCTAAACCTGCCCTCTGTTAGTATAAAACCATTTCCCTTTGTCCTATCACTACAGAGATTAAGAGATTTAAGGAGAAAAAATGTCCTGGGGAAGTTTTTAATCACACATTCCTCCAAACCTGGAAGGAGAAAAAACAACCCTCCCACTCTGCACCAGAGCATGGCAGAGTTATTCCTGTGCTCAAAATTGGATTTCACAGTTCAGCTGAGGAAGGAGCAATGTAAAACCTGACTGGGAACTGGGACTGGCCAGAAGATACAAACCCAAGAGCTGTTCTCATAAAAAAAGGCCCTTTTTGGCAAACAAAGCTGTACTGTTGGGGATCTGTTGGCACTTCTGGCACCTCCTTAATAACACATTTGTAATGCTTGTCTGCATGCTCTGTTTATCAGGTCCTGGGTTTGCAGTAAACATAAGCTAATAACAAGTTTTTTCCAGAATATTTTCTTGGATGATCCCCCATTAAAAGAAACAGCTTCTTGTTGTGTTGGCTTTTTTTTTTTTAAGGATCAGACTTTCCAGTGACCTCATCCTGCCCTCAGAGAGTCAATGTAGATGTGCAAATGTCACCGTGAAATTTACCCAGTGAGGGAAAGGTAACCTGGATTTCTCTTCCACTGGCTGGGGAGCACTGCATGTAGACAATGCAGCCTCTGCCTTTTCCTTGTCTGGAGCTGAAGCCTCCCAGCACATCCCTCCCATGGTGGTTGGTGTCCCACAAAAAGAAATCACAGCCTATAAAGGTCCCAAAGTCACTGAAAAGCAGGTTATTCCTAAATTAGCAGAACAAAAAGTCTTCCCCTGACTATTAAAATCCAAAATGTGGCTTCAGATTTCCACATTTCCTTATTGCTCTGGAGCCCAAGCAAGTCTTCAGGTGCTCAGCAGGCACCTGGTTTAACCCCTGGGCATCGTGCACTCATGAACTGTCATGATATTGTTCTTTGGGAAGTACCTTTAGGGTGTGATGGGGTCATGAGCCTTTGAGTCCTGCTCAGGATATTGGAGAGAGACGTGTCCAAATGTCACACATGGATGTGTGACCAGACCCGGACACCACTGCTGGTGGGGGTTTTATCACTCATGACTGATAAACACTTGTGTTTTGCCTGCAGTGGGTCCTCACGCTGCACTGGGTGATATTTGTTTGCTGTTTGGTCTTTAGACCTCAACCAGGGTATAAATGAAATGTCTGTATTGGGGGACAGAGGTGTGAGCTGAAGGTGCATTAATTCATGGAGAGGTCGGGGTTGGAAGGGACCTTAAAGCCCATTCAGTTCCAACCCCCTGCCGTGGGCAGGGACACCTTCCACTCATCCAGGTTGCTCACTAGGCTCTTATTGGTGGTGGTTCAGCAGGACAGGTCTCCTGGGAATCCTTTTTGGGTGGGGTGTTGTGGGGGTAGAAGTTAAACCACTGGGCACACCCTCCTCTGCCTCACCACTGCCTTGTTCCCTGCCCATGACATGGCACATCTGGTGTGTCTCAGACCTTCACGCCTCACCAGGGTTTCAGACAGGATGGTAGCTTTCACCAGAGCATCTCCTTAAATCACTTTTTCCCCTTGTGACCACATCCATAGGCACAGGAGCTCTTCCAGCTCACTGTAGGTATCAGCTCTGTGTTCTTCCAGCACAGCAGTTTGCCACATCTGCCCACCAGCCCCACAACACTCCAGCTGCATTTTGGACAGGGCAGGAAGCTGAAAAGAGGGACAAGAAACCTCCAGAAATGCAGTTTAATAAAAGACAGGTTGAGGAGCACAGCCCCTGCTTTAACCTTTTAAATGCTTTTTCCATTCCATTATTAGTGCAAATAGCAAGACCCTGTGAGACACCACATGGGAGCTGAGCTCTAGACCTAAGCTTGCTCTCCAGGGAAATAAACCAAGCTCTCCTGCTTTACTCAAGGAGGGATGAATGAATATCCCTACCCCAAGAAGGGAGGTGTTCTCACTCTCCCCTTCCTACTGGTCCTGCCTGAGTTTCTCCATCCCTGAACCTCTCTCCAAAGGGCATCGCTTTTGTTTTCCCATTCAGGGAGAAACCTGCATTTCCTACTGCCTCTTAAATTCTGTGTCAGTCCTCTCACTGTTTTATCCTGGAAAACCTAGAACTGTGACCAAAAACTAAAAGACATCCTTTCTAGCCAATGAACTCAGTAGGGCTGGGTGGACAGTCCTCAGCAGAGCATCCAAAGCTGTCCATGTACTACTGGCCCTGCTCCTCCAGGATTGGTTCAGCCATGTCCAGTCTGAAGGCATCAGACACATCTGCACAAACTGGCAGGTATATATATGAGGTAGGATTCCAGGGATTTCTACTCTTTCTGGAGCATCCCTGGGAGGACTTATAGACCACTCAGGAAGCTGAACACTCGTACATCAGTGAGCTGTGAGTGCCTTGCCCTGGATGTAGAGACCCAGAAGTCAACATCAGTCACCCGAAATTGGCAATGCACCTTCTCCCTTCCTTCAGGAAATGAGATCCTGAGCTGGTATGGGTTCAAATTCTCCATTATTCAGTGAGGTAACAAAAAAAAAATTGTTGTGGGTCTTTTATCTCCTTAAATAATGTTTTACACCTTTGTGTAAAAGCTGTGGAAGAGCATCCAGACATGTCCAGACAACTGTCCCCAGACAATCCAGGTCCTTTGGCCTGGTCAAAGACAAATTTTAAACCCATTATTTGCACATTTTTATTTGCACTTCCCATGGCCTAGTTTTGGCATAACCTAAGGTAAGAATAAAATAGAGAAGGGGAATAAAGGTTTAGAAGAAAATTTAGGATGACACCTGGACAAAAGCGTCTTCTTAAAAGCTCAAGTTCATGGGAGCAACACTCCCAAAGGAAGAGATGGAAAGTGTGTTGTTTAAGCCTTGTTGAATCATCCCTAAAGGGATGGGCTGGAGTGAGGAACTGGATGAGCCTACTGATGGACCAGGGATGGAGAAATTACATCCCCATGGTAACAAAAACTTGTTCAAAGCCAGCAAAAGTGACAGAAATAATTCAGCCTTGGGAGCTGCAAGTGGTCGTGTCTGACCAATGCTGTAGAGCTGTGCCAAACAAAACCCACACAAACTCCCTCCCCTGGGAGCACCCAATTCTTGGGCTGAAAAGCTTAAGAGCAGTGAGTGGGATCTGGGGGGGGACCACTGCTTCTCCACAGGGGTCTGGCATTCCCAGAGAGGAGAACAACCCCATCGTCTGCTTCGTACCACGCACCGGGACACGATTTCAGTCTGCAAAGGGGGATGGTAGATAAAAGGCATCTCTAACAACCCTTTCCTTTCCCTCCTGCTCCTCCCAGTGCCACTGACCTGTGCCTCCACCTCACCTCCGCGCTGCCATGGCCACGCTAGACACACTGCCCGTCCTCAGTGACCCAACCTACCCCAGCCCGGAGAACTTCCACGGTTTTGCTCCCCGGCCCTCCCGAACCATCTCCAAGAGCGCCATGGGGAGCGTGGGCAGCGGAGTGGCCAACGACCAGGAGTTTGCCATGAAGAGCGTGGGCACCCGGACGCAGAGCAGCGGCCGGCAGACCGAGGGCTCCCGCAACGGCTACTCCACGCGGGAGATCTCCAACCGCTACTCCGGCGAGGAGAAGACCTACAAGTCGGAGAAAGTCTCCAACTCTCTCTACATCAACGGCGACCTGCGCAAGAGCGACAAGGTGAAGATGGACATCTGTGGGAACGTGACCACCAACAACGAGAAGAACTTGCCGCCTCCTCCCCAGTACCGAGAGCCCGGTAACCCACCAAAGATATTGCCAATCTCCGGCAAACTCGACCAGGTGAGAGCCTCCTCCTCCTGGAGCCGCCTGATGGCCACGGCACGGCTCTGGAAGCACAGACCGGGAAGCCTTGGGCAAACAGGAGGTCCTGGCAGATGGTCCAATGGTTGCTTTGTACATTTTACGTACGGATTATGTAATTCTTGTCACTTTCAGGGGCAATGTTAGTTCTTGAGGAAGCCAAGAGCGTGATCACAGATGTTCTGTAGTGATGTTTCCAGCTCATTTAAACCTGTGTTTAAGTCACTGGTTATTTCAACCTACCTGAGATGCTGTGCTTACCTCCCTGATGGGTGAGGAGGGAGCTGGAGTCGGCTCTGTTTCAGTAGGTCCAGCATCTGAGTCTCACTCCTGTGTTTTCTGCCTTTCATAGACAATCTCCAGACACTCACTGCCACCTAAAGCTATGGCTTGAAATCAGCAATAAGCATCAGTTCAAAATCCCTTGTGAGGAGGAAGGCGTCAAGGCTGGAAACTACCCCTTAAACCATTATCACCCAGCCCAGCCTAGTCCTCAGGGATCATATTGGCTCCAGGGAGCACAGTCTCCCAGGCCTGGAGGAGCAGAGCCCCAGAAGTGTTTTATGTCTCCTGCTGCTCTGCTCCAGTGATTTCCATAATTTGTGTCTAGTATTATTTCTGCAGAATTTGGTGGCCTTTTCTCCTGGGTTGTTAATCCACAGGCCCCTATAGTCCAACTCAGTCTCGCGTGCCAGGCATGAGGTTTGTGGTCTCCAACCTCCAGTCTGCTCACCAGGGCGTCTTCTGTTTCTCCCAGAAGGCACTTCCAAAACATCTTTGTTTTCTCTGGGTTAATATTCACTTAAAACCCAATATGCAGCAGGGGAGACTCAATCCCATTTTGAGGAAAATTTTCTTTGTGTAGGCACATTGATGGGTTGAGGAATGTTCAAGCTTTTAAAATCCTTTCTAAATCCCTTACACTTGTGGTCCATTCTCCACTCAGCATCACTTATTCCACAGAAAACACAAACATTCAAATGAAGAGCAGCTTTAGCAAGTTCCTTGCCTGGTGTCACTGCTGGAGTCGCAGCTTCCACCTGCTCCCATCGGAGCATGAGCAGGACATGAGGTCCACACAGGCAGGGATCACTCCCAGCAGGAGGGAAACATGATGCTCCTGCGGCAAAATAGCTGCTAATCCAAGGGTTGAATTCAGTTTTCAGCAACAGGGCGACACACCCTCAAGGCTAAGAGTCCTTCAAAATATAATCAGCCAAAATCAGAGTGGTTTTGATAGGCAAGTGTTGAGGTTTTGATAGGTTTTGTAGGCAAGTGTTAGGCAAGGAGTAGGCAAGGAGTATTCTAGGGGGTAAATCATGCAGATTTGGGGTGAGGGAAGGGCAAGGGAAGACAAAGCGTTGCCCTATGAATGACCATAGGTCACTCACATACAACCCCAAATGTCCCAGGGTGTAAGAGGTGAAATACTGAGCCAGACCAAAGCAACTTAACCTCACCAGCCCCACCCTGTGCCGACGTGTCTCTTTTATGTGTCGTTACCAAGCTCTTCCTGCTATGTTTGATGCGTGGTCCTTTTTCCTTTTGCAGAGCAATGAGCCCTTAGTTAGACCCTCAGCCTTTAAACCAGTAGTTCCTAAAAACTTCCATTCCATGCAGAACCTCTGCCCGCCGCAGAGCAACGGGATGGCAGAGAACAGAAAGAGCTTGAACCACGCCAACAGCAATAGCCCGTCCGCACCCAAAAGCGGGCTGGACAAGAGCAGCCTTAACAGGACTACAAACCAAGGCGGGGGCCTCTCGGATTCGGGCCGAAACTCCTTAACGAGCCTGCCCACGTACGGGACAGGCTACAGCCAGCACGTGGGGCCCATGAGCGCCTCCACGAGCCACATCAACCGCATCGGCACCACCTACGTGGAGAAGAACATCGTGGGATACAACGGGATATCTACCTCAGACAGCGGGCGGTCCTCGAGCAAGAGCACCTCCTCCTTCAGCAGGCTGAACCATCTCAACGAGACGATGCCTTTCCACTCGCCTTCAACGGACGACATCATCCAAGACCTGGAAGACCGGCTGTGGGAGAAGGAGCAGGAGGTCATCCAGATGCGGAGGAACCTGGACAAAAGCGAGGCAGCCATCTTCCAAGTGTTCGAGGAGAAGCAGAAGATCTGGGAGAGGGAAATGGAGGATCTGAGGCAAAACTACGCCAACAAGTTGCAGCAGGTCTCCAAAAAGGCGCAGCGGGCTCAGCAGGCTTTGCAGCTCCAAATTTTCAAGCTCCAGCAGGAGAAAAAAAAACTCCAAGACGACATGGGGGAACTCCTCCAGCAACGAGAGGAGCTGGAGAAGAGATTTGTGGCTTTCAAAAAGGAGCAGGCTGAGTTTCTCCCGAAGATTGAAGAGACCAAGTGGGAGGTAAGAGCCTTGTTGTGGCAGACCTTCAGTGGGGTTTTCACCGTGAGGGCCTGTTAACGCAAAGTTCCTTCCATGTGCCCTAAGTGGAGCCCACAGTTAATGGCTGTGGGTGGGTGGCCTCCAGGTAACAGATGACACTTGTCACCACATTTGTCTGAGTCCCTGTTGTTTTCCATTAAACTAAAATAACCACAATTTTCTGTGCACACCTCCTGTGCTCATTAATAATTTGACTTCACAGTCTGGTCGCTCCAACTTGTGACATTTAAATCCAGTTTCAGGGTGCACAGGCCTTTCCATGCAGATATTTGTGCCTACCAAAAATGGATTTAAGTCTATTTTAATTAAATTCTTCTAAGATCTGCATTTGGGCAAACCTTGAAAACCGATTTTCAAATATTTGAATTTTTTTTACTGAAGATAAAAAGCAACTGAGCTAAGAATGATATTGATGGCCAAGTCTACCTCATGCTTTCCATTGCAACACGCTGTTTTCAGTTGTTAATAAGTTTATCTCTCTTAAAAGGCTGAAAGGCAAATTCCTCTTTCTAGTTCTCCTGTTGAGCCCTACATAATTTTTTCCTACTGTTTCTATTTTTAGAACATTTTATCAAAGTCTGTTTGTATAGCCAGTGCTAACATACCTTTTTTTTCAGCTTGATCATGTGAAGAATTTTAATCCTTCCATGGACTGGCTAGAAACTTTAAATTTATTAAGAGTGCAGAGGCAAAACATAGCTTTAGAATCAAGAAGACCCAATTCTGCTAATCCTGATGGGAAGTCAGTGAAGCTGGGATTAATTAGGCTCTGAAATGTGCTATTTGCAGATGTTCAGCAGAGCTTATTAGAGACCTGCTGTAAAATCTCTGCAAGTTACATCCCAGAATGAGAAGGCTCTGTTGTCCCTCCTTTGGCCACCTGCTCCACCCAGATCTTATATGGGACCTGAAAAACCCTCTCATTCCAACCCCCACCATGGGCAGGGATGCCCTACACTAGACCAGGCTGATCCATCCTTGAAGCCTTTAACACTTCCAGGGTTCTTCAGGAGTCTTTGTGAAGGAAAGCACCATAGGATGAGTAATGTCTACTGTCTCTGCATCCCATCCTGCACTCCCAGTGCCTGGAGAGAGCTCAGGTAGTCTGTGGGCCTGAGATGTTTGTGTTTTGGACTTGTTCAAGGTCCAGCTGCCATTGAGGTCAGTGGGAAAACGCCTGCTGAGAGCAGAGGGTTTGGGATTGAGCACCAGAGGTTTGTGGTTGGGTGAATAAGATGAATAGAGGGAGGGAAGTGTTGCTGTCTCACTGCTGGTGAGGACCACAGCACTCAGCTTAGTTATTTTGTCAGCTCCAGCTGGGAACAGCATCAGGTCCCTGAGAACCAGGAAAAACCACCAAATCTCCTCCAAAAATGTTGGGATCTTTGGCGTGGCCTGGGGCCTGGTGAAGGCTGGAACTCGGTCCTTGAGCAGGGTTGTTTCATAGGCTGCAAGGGGACAAACAGCTGTGGTGGCTTCTTGCTGCCATCCCCCAGCCTCACGGATGCTCTTCCCACAGGTGTGCCAGAAGGCAGGTGAGATCTCCCTGCTGAAGCAGCAGCTGAAGGACTCCCAGGCAGATGTCTCCCAGAAGCTGAACGAGATCGTGGGGCTGCGGTCACAGCTAAAGGAAGGTAAGAACTTCCTACGAGAGAAGGAGGAGCAGATCCTCACCCTGAAGGACTCCTACAGCTCCAAGAGCGTCAACCTGGAGATCTGCGAGAGCGAGCTGCAGCGGAAGATGAGCGAGGTCCAGGTGCTGAGGGAAAAACTGAACCACTGTGAGCTGGAGGTCTCCGGCCTGAAGCGGACACTTGCCAGCATGGGACCTCCGGGGCCTTTTGGTGGGGACCTTGGTGAGAAGCTGCGGGACCCGCTGGCCTGCGAGAGCGACGAAGCCAAGATGCAGCGGCAGAGCGAGGACAGCGTGAACACCCTGCGGAAGGAGGTGGAGCGGCTCCAGACGGAGCTGAAGCTGGAGCGGCAGCAGCGGGAGCAGCAGGTGATGGACTTCGAGGAGGAGCGGCGCACGTGGCAGGAGGAGAAGGAGAAAGTCATCAAGTACCAGAAGCAGCTGCAGCTGAACTACGTGGAGATGTACCAGAAGAACCAGCTCCTGGAGCACAAGGTGAACGAGATGAACACCAAGGCCACCAGTCCCCCGCACACCGAGGAGAAAAAAACATGGACTCCCTCCAGGCTCGAGCGAATAGAGTCCACCGAGATCTGAGGAGGGGCCACGGCAACACCACTTGATTTTTTTTATTGCTGTGCATGTACCACCTACTCAAGCCAGTGATCTTCCGAAGGATACTACGCGTCCGCCGGAGCGGAGGGAGTGCGCTCCCACCGAGCTCCATCCACCCTCACTCTCTACTTCTGTGCTCTGTAGGTAAAATAACTGTGGATGTGCGTTGGTTTTCTATCAATAATGCGACATCTCTTTTGGGTTTTTTCTTAGTACAGCTGGTGAGGGTCAATGGGCCCTTCTGTAATCTGCCGTGACTGTTACTTCGCTAGAGGCTGCCACCCCCTCTCCTACAATTCACCCCGCTTCGGTTGGTTGTTTTGGAGGGCTGTATTATGGTTTCTTTGGTTTTCCAAGAATTTATGTGCAGCAAAACAGTTCAAAGTGGCAGGTTTGTTGGGGTTTTTGGTGTTTTGTTTTTTGGTTTGTTTTTTTTTTTCCAGGATGTTTTTTTAGCCACATTGGCTAATGGAGCAAAGCTCTTGGGATCATGAGCAAACTCACTGCTTTGCACCAAGTATCCTGTCTAGACGGTGGTCTTAGTGAGGTCAGTGGGAGGTTGGCCACTGATTTCAGTGAAACCAGACATATCTCTACCAGACGACTCCCTCTTGCCAGCCCATGGCCGCCATGGTTGCAGGAGGTTAAGGACATCCTTGAAGAGCAGGGTGAGCCTATCCTGGTGACAGAAGTCAAAAAGGAATGATTTCCCAGCAGGAGCCTCTTTGGAGGCTCAGCAGAGCTGTGTTTTCATTTCCTTGTGGTTTCCTTCTGCTGTTCCACTCCTCTCCTGAGTTGTGACCAACCCTGGGGGAAGAAATACCCTCCCACTTTTGCCTTGGTCCCCTTACTCTTACCACATACCCAAGCTGGCTACAGCAAGAAAAAAAGCTTGGAAATCCAAGCTAGTTTCCCTTCCCAAGAGCCCTCTTACTTCCCAAAGTCAATGGGATCGAGGTTTGAGGAAGCCTCCAAACCTGTGGGATGTTTATGCAAACTGAAGCTTTAGCAATTTGCCCCAGTACTGGGCAATTGTGCCACCCCATCCCCAAACAAGTGATGCTTTGGGGCACTCTCTTGGTCCAGGGTCTACTTAAAAACAGCATCCAGGCCTCACACAGGAGTTGCAGGGGGCACATCCCAACTGGATTCCAATGGGGTGAGTGTCAGCCTTCAGTACAGCCATTCCAAACAGCACCCACAGCCATCCCACATGGCACCACGTATCCCAGGGATGGAGATAACGCAGGCCTAGCTTAAGAAAATACTCAGCTACTAACTCTGAGCATGAGAGCAGCTGTAAGAAGGGGAAATGCTTAAGATCACGCAAGTGCTTATGCCCTGGCAGAACAATAACCAAATCCTGTGTGCACAGTCACTGAGGCAGCAAAACCCAGCACTCAGCTTTAAAACATGGGCACAGTGGGCTCGGTTCTCCCTTTCATGGACAGTTTTTCTTAACCATGATTCACAGGAAAGAGTAAAAAGATGTTGCAGAGTGCAGTTTGCACTGACTGGGCAGCGGCCAAAGGATCAGCATGAGTGGGAATTTTAACTCTTTGTCCTGTGGAGAAGACAGAAGAACAAAGTTAGAATTACCACTGGGACATCTTGGAATATCTGTGACATGCATAACAATCATGTGAAGAAGAACCTCAGGACATTGAGGGGCTGAATATCTTCCAAGCAAAAGCCTTGAACCTGCACATTTTCCACACTCCCCTTCCCAAAAGCTCCCCTCTTCATCACCTTTAATTTGGGAATAAACACTGTGGTGAGCTCCAGGCTGAGAAAGAGAGAGGAGACTGCAGTTCCACCAACTAAGGCCATCAGGCAGTGCTACTGGCCCTGGAGCCATAGAAAATGGAGAAGCAAGACCAAGAGCAATTCAAGATCCCAGCTGATGGTTCCTGTCTTTCCCAACCACTTCTGCCCATGTCATACTCCAGGATTTTAAGACAGAGTCAAACATCCCACAATGTCAGGAATGGTGTCTTGTGGCTTTCTTTCCACATCAGATAAGCCCACATTGTCCTCCTCCCCAAAGCAGTTGTACCAGTGTGTGGGACATCTGTGCTTCTAAAGAGCTTTGCAGCCCTTGGACCTCTTTGAGTCCAAGAGGTTTGGACTCAGATGGTGGTATGGTGTTTTTGAGGCCACCATATGAGAAACAAACTCAACAGCAAGTGCCCTCAACACAAGGTGTGCCCAACAACCTGGAGGGTCATTCCCACCATTGCTCCTCCTGGCCCCACAGATGCTGAGGTTGGATTGCCTCCAACCATCACAGACACCAACATTTCAGTCAGTGCTTCAAGAACACCCAGAGTGACTGAGCTTCCAGGATCTGCTGTTGAGGAGGTGCACACCACAATTCCCTGCTGCATTGACACTCAGGAGAGATGGACACTGGCATCACATTGTGGGACACCTTCTCACCAAAGCTGCTTCCTAATCCATGAGCAGGAGAAGCAGGAGCTTGTGTGGCTCTCCCACACACCTGGGCCCAGCCAGCAGCAGTCAGACAAGTCCTCCAGCGTGTCAGGTTTGCTCCACCATCTTCTTCCTAGAACTTTTTTGCAGTGGTACCAGGAATGAGTCTCTTGATAGACCTGGTGAAAACTGAAGGCATAGAGGGGTGCTGGACTGCCCAGGGGCTTGATGGCCTGACACTGCATCCGTCAGAGACTGCTTGGGATGGAGCAGGAGCAGCAGGGAGAGGTTTTTCAGCTTGGAGGAGGAAAGGTCCATTCCTTCCACCTTCTTCACTCCATCACTTCAATCAAGAGTTTCAATCAAGATATGAGCAACCTCAATTTGTGGACATTCCCTGGATGACAGAGCCTTGCAGACACCCATGGAGACACTGTGCTGCTGCTGGTGGTTTTCCCTCTCTTGGGATTCACCCAGGATCCCCCAAGCACTCAGCTGTCCTGCAGAAACCACTCCCTCCGTGCTACGGTGACATCGGCAACTTCCCCAGCCAAACTGCCACAAAGGATTCCTGGGCTTCAGGAATCCTCCCCACAACTGGATGTGCTGCTCTCCTCTCCCCTGTGCCAGCACTGTCCAGCCCCAAGGTGGCAACCAGTTCTGACTTGGAGGTGACAGCCCTTTGCTCAGCAGAGATGGAGGGAAATGATGGTGGGACACCTGGATTCCTGTTGGTGCTCAGATCTGCCCCAGGTGGGAGCCCACCTGGCTCCTTCCAGGTCTTGGAACAGGAACACTTGACTGGATGAAGTCTCCCATCACAAATTAGGTCTGTGTTGAGGCCTTGGGGTCTTAGGCCTGGATTAAGATAGCCAAGGGGTGCCAGAGTGGGCTTCTGTATCACCTCTTGGTGATACATCCTGGGAATGGCCAAGGAGGCCGGCATTGTATCTCTTGGAGGCTCAGGCAGGGCTGATAAAATGTTTCTGTCCCATGAAAATTCACCCAGAGTTTGGGCTTGACCATAACCCAGCTGTATCCTCCACATTTGGGATTCAGCAGGATGTCCTGGCTCATGTGTAATGCTCCAAGTCCTGCCCCCAAAATCACCTCTAACTTGCCACTGGCCACGACCACAAGCTGTGGCCACAATGGTCTCAGGTCACTTGCCCACACAGGGGGTTCACAGACACTAGAGATGCTCTGGGATACCTGGCACATGGGGCTGGGCAATATGATCCAAGATCTTTGCAAGAGCCAGGCCAGTGGTGGGAAGTCCTGGAGCAGCTCTGGTATCACACCACCCACCATCACACAGCCAAGTCATGCTCCAGGCATGGCAAACAGGGGACACTGATCAGTTCCAACCACTTCCATCCATGAGGATGTGGGCGAAGCAGGCCGTCCTGGAGCCAGGGAAGGTCTTACTCTGTGAGCAGGGCTGCTCTGCTCCACCATCATTCCCAGGCTGGCTGCCGTCTCTGTCAGACGCCGACCCAGCCGGGCTAATTCCAGCACTCCCATCTCACCCTGAGGGTGAGCACCACAACCACGGCACATTGTTGTGCCTCACACATTCCCACTTAGCTTCTGCCACTGTCTCACAGCACCATTCCTGCTGTCGCTGGCATCGTGCCGGGGGGAGATCCCTCACCTCCGGGATTCCACACTCCAGAGAGGAATCCAATTGTTGCCGTTACGCTGCTGCGTTATCCAGAGGGAAGTGTACTTGGGTGTAAATAACAGCCCAGCTCTGTATGTTCAGTGATTAAATGGACACAAGAACGTTCTGTGGCTTCCCTCTGCGAGCGGGACCGGCAGCAGCCGACGCTGCATCCCCATGGAGGGTGCTCAGCACGCCCTGAGCTGTGGAAATCAGGGGCTCAGCACCTCCCAGGAAACCAATCCACTCGGGATTGATTCCGACACTGGTGTCACTCCGTCCTGCTCTGATCCTTGCTGTCACCCCGAGCCAGGATTTGCAGTTGCCCCCTGATTAAGGCTGAAGTCCCCTCTGCCCATCTCGTGTCACACAGACAGTGGCTCCCAGCAGAGTCCCCCTTGAGCTCTGCCCATGGAAAGGACCCTCCTGCCCCACTCCTGCCCCTTGCAGAGGCACTTTACAGCTCGCTCAGGGCAGCGAGCTCATGAGCAACGTGACCAAAGATCTCCAGGGGGATTTGGACTGCATGCTTGGAGCTGTGTCCTGGCTTTTCCTGGGGGGACATGAGGCTGGTGTGGGGCTGGAAAAAGGGAATGAGAGCTGGCAGGGAACAGGAGAGGGCATGGATTTCCCTGTGTCCCACCTGGGAATGTTTGCAGGTCCATGAGGGGCCTTTTCTGTGCCAGATAGAACAGGATTGAAAGAAGTTCCTGAGTGAGCTGATCGTCCCCAGCTGGTGACACCAGTATCCTCCACAGCCATACCAACTAGCTCCATCCATTTCCCAGAGAGAGTGTGGACCAGGGCTGTTCCCAAGAGGCAGGATGGATGCAACTCTGCATTTCTCTTGCAGAGAAGAGATGCTCAGCCATTCCACTGGTCTTCAGGGCGACAGGTCTCCTCTAGTTTAGCAGCAGATGTTGCCACAGGATCCAGTGAAGGGCTTGTTCTGGCTCAGTGGGAATTGCACAGGGAATTGTGTATCCTAAGAGCCGGTGGTCCTGCTGGCTGCCCCCTTGGTGTCCTCTCCCCAGCTCACCCCAGGGCATCCTAAGCCCTTTCCTTACCAAGGAACCAAATCCCAGGCTGAAGGCGCCGTCCTTTTTGTTTCTCCTGCTTGGGGGGTGCTGAAGGCACCTCTGCCCATCTTGGCTCCATGAAGGCTCCTGGACTTGGTGTTCAGGTGGGTCTGAGCATTGGGAAGATGCCTCTTCACTGTGCCCCTGCCCCCAGCTGTACTCAGCCTTCTCCACTCCCTTCCTGGGATGGGAGAGGGTCCAACTCATCCTTAACCCTAACACAAACCTTCAGCCTACACCTCGAAACCTCTTTGTAGGAGTTACTTTCATTAAAACCCCTTGCTAAAGATCTGCCTGTGCATTGCCTCTGCCCCAGCTCTCCAGACTTTCCTGCCTCCTTTTAGATCTTTAGATCCTTTTAGATCCCATCCCTTGGGAGCAATCAGTGACTCTCCCAAAGCTCTCACAGATACATCTGAATGTGGAGCTGAACCCACGGCCCTCACTGAGAGGGACATATCCCAACTCTGCCCTCAGAGGAGCTTTCCAGACTACTGATCCTCACCTCTATCATCTCCATCATTCCCATGGCAGCTCAATCAGCCCTGCTTTGCCTCCAAGAGCAATGTTGTCCTTCCTGCTGAAGGGCATTCCCATGGCCTGCAGCCACATGAGATCATTGCACGGGGCTTCACACCACCACAACACTCCTCCCAGCTCTGGGGCTCCTGGTCCTTCCACCCTCTGGAAAAACAGGGGTGTGAGAGGACCCCACAGTCTATCGAGGGTTGGGGTCACATCCAGCTGTTTGCAGATGTTGGTTTCCCAATAGGATGTTCCACCAGAAACAAGCTGCTGTGTTTTCAGGATAATCCTTCTCCCTGGTTCTCCCAGTGAAGGGGATCATGCCAGGTCTGGAGCCTGGGACAAGGCTGTGTTCTCACAGCTCTCACAGATCTGTTTTCTCTGGCAGAAAGTCTCTGCTTTCTGTCCCAAAGCAATAGGTTTTTCTAGGGAGGTTTAAAAGGGACTCTTCCTAACTGATACCTGCAGGGAAGCCAATATTCCCCTGAATACCTTCATAGCTCCAGCCCTGGGCTCTCCACATTTGGAATGGGATGCAAGGTCCGGCCTGGCTCCAAACAGCCACAGTGGTCTGTGGTCCCATTCACCTGGACAGCCCAAGGCTGCCCTTTTCCAGCAGGATAAGGGTCCCCGGGAGGTGTGATCCATCCCCTCCTGGCTCCCATCCTATGGCTGTTACCGGGGTCCCTGCAGGTCTTCTCCGTGTGGGAGCCACTGGGATGTCTGAGCTCACGGAGTCACACTCAGTGACAACCAGACACCAGTGGGAGACCGTGGCTGTGCCATCCCTGAGAGCCGGGCTGCCCTCCTGGGGGAGAAGGACCCTTTTCCCCTCCACCCCGCAAGGGTTGGGCTTCCTTCCAGTGACTGAAAGGAGCAAACCACCCACGGGCAGAGCTCCAGCCCCGCTGCAGGAGCACCCCAGCCCCGGTGCCACCCAATGCTGCACACACCCCGTGTCTATGCAGTCCCTTACCAGGCAGCCACATCCCCACAGAGCCCAGCCCTGGGCTGGGGCTCCTCCAAGGTGTCTTTGTTTGCACTCACTCGGACCTGGGAATCGCTGTGAGCCGAGAGCAAACCCCTCTTGGCCTTTGCCTTGCCCTCGGGAGGGGTTCCCTCATCCCAAACCGATGCACGTCGCGTGTCTGTTGTCCAGCACATCCATAGCTGCCCCCCTCCCCAAATCCCAGCTCCCAGCTCGGGCCTGAGCGAGCCTGCTGTCCGACTTCACCAGCAATAACAGCCGGAGCTCTCCGGCCCCGCTCCCCGCCCGTGTCCGTGCTGGACTTTCCGAATCCTTCGTCCAATTCCGGGCATTCCCGGCTGTAAATTCGATCCCAGCCTCGTGCTTTCTTCCCTCTTGTTGGTTTCTCTCTCTCTGCTCTGACTGTGAATTCAAACCAGAAGTGTTCTGAACTCGACTCCGTTACTGTTCTGTCTCTGCGTTGACTGTTGCTGGTTCTCCGAACTGCGTCCAATGAGACTTTGCAAAAAAAAATCTAAAAAAAAAGAAAAAAATCTAAAAAATTATATATATATATACATAAAAAAATAAAAAAAATATTTAAAAAAGATCTCCATAAAGTTGGGTGTCTCTCCTGTCCACTGGTCACTTCCAAACACCGTTGTCTTGACTTTGCCTCTGGTTATAAGTGTATTTAAGGACAAGAGGTTGGAAAAAAACAAAAAGAAATGACACGCAGCGTTCTGGGATTTTTGTACAGCAAAGGTGTGATATCCATTTTGGAAATCCTTGTTAAAACTCTACCACACTTCCCAATTTCCTGCTGGTCTGTTGTATGTCTCCATTGGTTTATCCAGATGTGAAGAGCTACTGCCTTTGCCATTTTCTACGGTGAATATATAAATATATCTGTACAGAGGTATGTATATATATAAATAGACATGCAGATCTATATGTATACGTATCTCCAGGTCTCCTCTCTCTACCTGACTGTGAAGGATTTTTATTGGGCAAAATAAAATGGAGAAAGGCCCCGTTTTAAAAACAGGACTGTGTGGTTTGTCTGCTTTGTGTCGAGAAGTGGGGAGAAACGGGGGGATTTTGGGAAGGAGCCACAGGGGAGAACCTCACCCTGGACATACCAGCACCCTCCAGTTCAGAGGAGGGGGACAGAGAGCTGGTGTTTGGAGCAGGAAGGGAAAGGTGGAGGTTGTTGGGAGCAGGGTGGGATGTTGGGTGTGTCTGTGTCCAGCTGGGGTGTTCCCCAGCCCTTCTTTCCCAGGGCACAAGGGCTGCTTGTGGTCTTCAAGCACTTGAGAAGAAGCCACAGGGCTGGAAAACACATCTGTGTTTGGGGCCTCATCCCATTCCATGGATGTGCCTGGATCTACTGGGGACATCCCAGGGCTGACTGGGGCAGACACGGGTTTTCCATCAGTCCCACAGCCCGGGTCTGGGACCTCCCCACACTCAGGGAGGGGCCTGAAATGTCCCCCAGCCAGGTGAGGACACACAAGATCCAGGTGGAGACGTCTTGGAGCCAGTTGTAGTGCTGGGAAAGCAACTCCCCCTCCCTCCTGTGCCACGACTTTGCCTGGAACACCNTGCACCAAATCTGTGTTGGTTGGACCCCGGATGGTTTGGGGGTCCAAGCCTGAGGTCCATTCCACCTTCCCTCACCTCCAGGGACACCCAAAACCTCCTGCAGGTTTTTATTTGGGGGGATCCCACCCAGCTGCTCCATCAGCGTCACGTTAAAGCAACAGATACACGTTACTTCCCTTAAAAAAAAAAAAAAAAAACGAACCAAAAAAAAACAATCCCAGGACTTTTCCCAGCAGCACCTTTAATTAGAGAGGTCTCCTGCCCTCTGGTGACAAAGGCGATGCCTCCCAGGGATCCTCCATCCCGGGATTCCAGGAGCTCCCCCAGGTTTAAGGCCACGGTGGGCTCCTGAAAAGTGGGATTTCCTCAGTTGCCAGGGGGTAAAAGGGCTGGTAGAAAGGTCAGGAAGGGATGCAAGTGCTGAGGGAGGGATGCAAGTGCTGAGAGAGGGATGCAATTCCTGAGGGAGGAATGCAAGTGCTGGATGAGGCCATGCCATGGTTTAGATGATGGGTTGCTGTTGGATTATAGGTTGGACTTGATGATCTCTAAGGTCTCTTCCAACCTTGCTGAGGGAGGGACGCAAGTGCTCAACAAAGCTCAAGGCTGTATCTAACCAGCGTTTGGCGGCGCTGTGGCGAACAGGAGAGAGATTTGCAGGCCCAGTGGAGCTGCGGCTGCTGGAAATAGTCACGATTTGTGTGGGCACAGAGCGGGGGCTCAGCCCAGCCCAGCTCCGCCTGCCCACTGTCACCTTCTCCCTGCGGACAGGGCAGTGCAGGGATGCGGAGCCCTGCGATCAATCGCACAGGGACGCAACCGGAGTGTGGTTTGGGCTGCGAAGGACCTTAACGTCCATCTTACGCCAAGCCACGGGCAGGGACACCTCCCGCTATCCCAGGCGGCTCCAACCCGGCCTCGGACACTTCCAGGGATGGGGCAGCCACGGATTCTGTGGGAATTGTATCCCAGCCGCTCACGGGGAGGGGTTTCTCTCCAATATTTAAGGGATTTTGNTGATATTTAAGTGATTGTGGGGGGATCTGGGCCCTTTTCCCTCACGGGGGGGAGGGGACGCCCCCGCACGTGACCGCCGGTGTCACGTGGCCCCCGCGTGGGCGGGGCCCGGAAGTGGCGTCAGCGCCGCGCGACCGGAAGCGGCGGGAGCAGGAGGCGCAGGGGGAGGAGGAGGAGGCGGCGGCGGAGCGGCCGCGGTGAGTCCCGGCCCGGGCCCGGCCCCGGGCACAGACACGGCCCCGGGCACAGACACGGCCCCAGACACGGCCCCGCGCACCTCCCCGCGCNAGAAGGGAAGGATCCAGGGAGAGCTTGGAGCCCCTGGCAGAGCCTGAAGGGGCTCCAGGAGAGCTGGAGAGGGACTGGGGACAAGGGCTGGGGGGACAGGACACAGGGAATGGCTTCCCACTGCCAGAGGGCAGGAGAGATGGGAGAGTGGGAAGGAATTCCTGGCTGGGAGGGTGGGGATGGGCTGGGATGGAATTCCCAGAGAAGCTGTGGCTGCTCCATCCCTGGGAGTGTCCAAGGCCAGGTTGGAGCTCTGGGATAGTGGGAGGTGTCTCTGCCCATGACAAGGGCTGGAATTGGATGATCTTTCAGGTCCCTTCCACCCCAAACCATTCTGGGATCGAAAAAAAGAGGGAAAACCACAAGCAAATCCAAAAGTGCCAATTTTGCACCTTTTGGGGTGGAAATATCCCTTTCCCGTTCTTCTCCCCAGCCCAGGCACAGGTGCTTTGGGCTGGAGGCCAAAAGGCTCTGCTTTACCCCCAGCATTCCCTGTCCTGTGCCTTCCTCCCCCATCCCAGGGATCCCAGCAGCCCTTTTGCTGTGGGTGGCAGCCCAGGGCATGGTGTTTTCCAGGTGACACTTTAACCAGAGCTGTTTCCATCCCTGTTTCCAAGGGCATTCCCAGCTCCAAAGCCTCCCTGGCTCCTGGGAGCCTCTGGAAGTGAGGATTCTGGAGAGACCTGCCCAGAGGTGGGAAGGAGTTTGGGATGTGGAGGAGGGAGGAGGGCTGGCTGCTCAGGGTGAAGAGAGGCAAATCCAGGAGAGGTGTGGGTTGAGCCAGGAGAGAAATGGGGTGGAAACTGGAAATATCACCAAGGTTTGGGCTGGGGATGGGTGAAAAAATGGAAAAGCCTCTTGGACCAGCCCCTTTCTTTCAGTGCTTGGGACTGTCCTGTCCCATCCCAACCTCCCTCCCCTGCTTATGGCCTTCTCTCTTGGGTTTTTTTGGGGGGGAGGGGACTGGATTTGGAGCAGAGAAATAATCCCTGAACTGCCTGGATTCCCAAATGTGTCAGAGAATCCGTGGAGGATATTCTTGGCAGCGCTCAGCATTCCCAGGGACTCTGATTGACTTTGAAGTGGGGCTGTGGCTGCTGGGAGGCTGCTGGATTCCAGAGGGAGGATCCCCTTCCACAGCAAACAGCAGTGGGGGGATATAAATAACCTGTCTCCAGAGGAAAAATAGGTGAAGATGCACAAAGGAGAGGGAGCCTCTGGGAAAGCCTGGCTGGGATAAACCTCCTCTTGTTCCAGAGGGTTTTGGGGGGCTCGATCCAGCCCCTCCAAGAGTCCTCCAGGTGCTGAGTCCCTTCCAGCTTGGGATATTCTGTGGTCCTGTACCAGGGGAATCTCCTTTCCATGGTGCAAATCTGAAGCTTTTTTTCCTGTCTCCTGGGAGGGTGGGAAGTGTTCCTGCCCATGGCAGGGGGTGGAATGAGATGGGCTTTGAGGTGCCTTCCAGCCCAAGCCATTCCACGGGTCAGGACACACAGGAGACCCCCGAGGCAGCTGCAGGGAACCGGCAGGGGGGAGCAGGGACCATCCCTTTGGCTCTCCCCATCCTCCTTCCCTTCCCCTCTCACCACTGAGAGGAGCTGATGCTTCACCATTGCAGTGCAGGGACAGATCTTGGGAGACTTGGGGATCCTCATGCTGCAAAACACCCCACGTTCTGCTCAGCCAGAGCTGCACCATCCCCCTGCAGCCCTGTCCTGCTCATGCCCCCCAAACCCACAGCCTTCCCCCCACCTCTTCCACCCCCAAAGCTCCCAAAAAAACCAGTTTGCCTGCACTGATCTCACATCTTCCCTAACCAGGAAGCTGCAGGATGACCATAAGGATTTATTTCCCCACCTGGGGAGCACTGAGTGTGTTGCAGTGGAGACCCACCAGGTTTTGGCTTTCCTTGGGTTCCTATGGCAGTGAGAGAACATGAGGGATGGTAAAGGAGTGGGAAAGGCCTGTCTGCTGCATTTTTAACCCTCCTGTGCCTTAAAACTCTGGGAAACAATCCCACATCTCAAGTGTAAAGTTCTGTTCCCTCTGGTTCTCAGCTCAGCATGTTCTTTCTCTCGTGCTCTTCCCCCACTTCTTCTTTCCTCTGATCTCCATCTGCGGGTTCTGGGCCGGTTTTGAGGCTCTGGACTGGCTTTGTGGAGCTTTGCTCCTCATCCCTGGCTATTTGGACAACTCCTCAGGTGGTGGTTGGTGTTTCAGACCACGATGACCCCAGCACAGAATGCTCTGTTTGAACCCATAAAGGCTCTTGAAGCTGCAGCTCTACTGCAAAAACGCGTTTTCGGTTTTTACAATGAAAAAAAAAGCAGTTTGGGTCTCTTAAAAATGAAAAAAACAATGATTTTTTTTTTCCTTAACCCTCATAGTCTGTGCCTGCTGAGTAGCAGGTGATACCTGAGTGCCTTGTACTCCAACTTGAGGTCATCTGGGTGCTTGTCCTGCCGTGCCTTGGCATGAGGTGATGCTTTCCAGGGAAGCAGCTGCCCTGGCCAGGGAAAACTCCAGCGTCTCCTCACTGTCAGTAGCGTTAAAGGATAAATTAAAACGTGCTGCCTTGTGAGGTGGAAGCCACTCACTCTTGGTCTGCCCTTTTTTCAGTACCTGGAAGCAATTCAGAGCCCAGTAAGTTGGGATCCATGGCTACAGTGCTAATGTGCCGAAGATTCCCCAGGCTGAGCAGGGTGCCAGCATTCCTGACCGCAGCCAAGCGCCAGGCCGAGTGTGGGAGCAGCCAAAGCGAGCAGGAAAAGGAGGATAACCCAGGAACAGCCACGGCTACAATCCACCTGCTGAGCCCCCTGGACTACAGAGTGCTGTACAACCCATCTGCCTATGCCAGAGGCAGAGCTGGCTCCCAGGATAGGGGCGGTGCCCAGGCCCTCGGTGACACGGTCACCAGCCCTGGCACTGCACAGGCTCTGCAGACGTTCCCTGCTGCCTCTTCCCAAGCTTTGCCACCCATCAGGAGCGCCCTGCCCAAGGCCAGGTCCAACACCCTCCTCAAACAGACCATCCTGGCCACGCTCTCCAAGGAGGAGGCGGAAAGGGAGAAACAGGAGGTGCACGACTCCAAGGAGGACCCGCGCACATTTCAGAAGGGGAGGCCCGAGTACAGAGCTCTCAGCTGTGACCCCGGGGAGCCAGCAGAGCCCCCCCTCCCCGCAGAGGAGGGTGCCTCCATTTTGCAGAGCGTGGCGGCGGGCGAGGGCAGCCCGGGAGCCATCGCGGGTCACTTCCTCAGCCTGAGCCGTTTGCCTGCGGAGCAGCGCCCGGCCCTGCTGGCCCAGCCTGGCTTCAGCGCCCTGTGTGACTGTGCCATCAGAGCCATCGGGCTCTTCAGCACCACGGACCTCATCCACCTTTTAA
>VXBA01000057.1:2554-56040 GCA_013399895.1 Serilophus lunatus
CCCTCCCCCCGGGAACCCAAGGGGAGAAAATACCACACTGGTGCAGCTGGGTGGTGTTCTGGTGCCACTGTTGGGGCCTCGGTGCTGCTGCAGGATGAAGGGAACTGGGAAGGACCAGGAGGAATGGCACTTGATGTTATCTGGACCACAACAAGCCAGCCAAAAGGGGAAGACTTCCGGGTTTCATGGCTTCTATGGGCTCTTGATATCGCGTGAACTGAGGCCCTCTTCCTGGGCAGGGAGCCTTCCTATTGGTTGGCTGTGCTCAGCACCGCCCCTTTCCGAGATTTCGGCACTCTGAGCAAGATGGCGCTTCCTGCCAAAAACCCATGTTCTCCAGACCCGAGGCCTGGCAGCCACCACAAACACCAGCCACGGGGGCATTCCTGGGGCCAGCGGCACCATCTGCAGGGCTCCCGCTGCCGGCAGGGACCTACCGTGATCAGTGGGGGGCCCATGGGGCCGCCACCACCCCCGGCAGGGGCAGCTGCCGCACCACTTCCACCCAGAGTCGTGGCAGTGGGGGCTCCTGCCAGCTGTCCCTGCCACCGCAGGGATTCGCTATGGGCGGTGGGGCTGTGGGAGGGGACGCCCATGGGGGTAGCCACTGCTGCATGCTTCCCAGCAGCACGGAGAGGGGTCACAGGGCTGCAGTCACCCCTGGCAGGGGGGCAGGAGGAGGCTCTTGCCAGCTGCCCACCAGGAGAAACCGCCGCTGCCAGCATCACCAGGGGGGCTGGCTGCCCTGCTCTGCTTCACTGCGAGGGATGAGCCAGCTCCACTACTGTGCTGCTGCTCCTGCACTGCTGTGACAAGAGAAATGGTGGCAGAGCAGCACCGCGCAGCTCTCCACTGCTCTCAGGGGTACCACTGGTATCAGTCTAAGCCACCACAGCTGTGGGGAAGACACCCCCTATGCGCCGCAACGGTGGTGTGTGGAAACGGTTCTGTGCCAGCCGCACCTCAGTCGCCGGAGCCGGGATCAGCCGACTCCGCTCTGTTCTCCGCTCCCGGGAAAACAAAAAAAGAGGTTTCAACAGGCAAACAAACAGACAGACATTTCCCCTCCCCTCAGAAAACGGAAAAACTTCAACTTCAACCCAGTAGAGATGGTCGCCTTACAAAAAGAGACAGAGACAAGGCAGAAGTGTTGAATACTTTCTTTGCCTCTGTCCTCAACATGAATAATACACAAAGGAGGACTCATGGCCCTGAGCTGGAGGACCATGACTGTGAGACTGATCAAGGCCTAATCTGCCCTGAAATTGTACAGGATCTGCTGCTCAAGCTGGATCCCTACAAATCTATAGGGCCTGATGGGATCAATCCAGGAATCCTCAAAGTTTTAGCTGATGTCATGCATCAGTTCTCAATGATTTTTGAGTGGTCTTGGGAATCTGGAGAAGTCTCAGCTGATTGGAAACTGGCAAGTGTTGTCCTGAATTTCAAGGAGGATCCCAGAAATTACAGGCCTGTCAGTCTCACTTCAGTACCTGATAAAGTTACAGAGAAAATTATTCTGGGAGGTATTGAAAAACACTTGAAAGACACGACTGTCATTAGTCACAGCCAGCACAGCTTCATGAGAGGAAAGTCCTGCTTTACCAGGCCTGATTTCCTCTTATGACAAGGTAACCCATCTTGTTGATCAAGGGAAGGCAGTTGATGTAATCATTTTGGATTTCAGTAAAGTTTTCAATACTGTCTTTCAGAGAATCCTTCTGGAGAAAGTGTCCAGCCTACATCTGGATAAATACATCATGTTTTGAATGAACAATTGGCTCACAAGTTGAGCACAGAGGGTAATAGTGAATGGGATGACCTGTCACTATTGGGCTTCCACAGGGGTTCATCTTGGGCCCTGTGCTATTCAACATCTTCATTAATGACTTGGATATAGGACTGGAAGGGATACTGAGCAAGTCTGAAGATGACACAAAACTGGGAGGAACTGTTTACTCCCTCAAAAGCAGGAATGCCCTGCAGAGAGACCTCAACAAATCAGAGGGCTGGGCAATAACCAACCTTATGAAGTTGAACAAAGGGAAGTGCCAGATTCTGTACCTGGAATGGGGCAACCCTGGATGTACATACAGGCTAAGGAATGAAATGTTGGAAAGCAGTGCCATGGAAAGGGACATGGGGACCCCGGTCAATGGCAAGTTGAATATGAGTCAGCAGAGCCCTGGCAGCCAGGAGGACCAAATGCATCCTGGGGGGCATCAGGAAAAGCATCCTCAGCCAGTCAAGGAAAGTGATTGTCCCACTTTGCTCTGCACTGATGCGGCCTCACCTTGAATATTACAGCAGGTTTGGACACCGCAGTGTAAGAGAGATAATAAGTTATTAGAGAGCATCCAAAGGAGGACAGTAAAGATGGTGGAGGGCCTTGAGGGGAAGCTGTATGAGGAACAGCTGAGGTCAGTTGGTCTGTTCAATCTACAGAAGAGGAGACCGTGAGGAGACCTCATTGCAGTTACAACTTCTTTGTGTGGGGAAGAAGAGGGGCAGGCACTGATCTCTTCTCTGTGGTGATCAGTGACAGGGCCTGAGGGAATGGCCTGAAGTTGTGTCAAGGGAGGTTTAGGTTGACTATTAGAAAAAGGTTCTTCACCCAGAGCACTTCTGGGCACTGAAATAGGCTCCCCAGGGATGTGGTCACAGCACTGATGCTGACAGAATTCAGAAAGCATTGGAAAAATGTTCTCAGGCACATGGCGTGATTCTTGGGGATGGTGAAAAATCAAAAATATTTTCTTCTGCAGTATTCACACTTTGTCTGGCTTCTTACATAAGAAGCTGAATACAATTGTTGTCTTTTGGGTTCTATAATGTGGCCCATGCATTTTAGATCCCCTAATCTGGGAGTTTTCTGAATATTCTAATTTTATAAATTTATTTTTCCTGTGTTGTTCTGAGGATTCCCAAGCAGTCCAAATGTAATCTCCAATAAATGACAATGAATCTAAATTTTTCCAAGTAGAGTTTTATGCTGGTAGATATCTTATACTAACCTAGGGTATACAGACAGATTTGCAGTTTAAAATTTAATGTATTTTTTTCTGTGTCTGCCTGCACGATTTAAAATGATAATTTTTTCAGCAGTTTTTCTACTCATATTTCCCCATTACTGCTGAGTCAGACGGTTCAGACTGTTTAATTGAAAATGGAGTGACAAGTCTTTATAGCCTGATCAAAAGCCAAGAAGAGTCAGACATCCTTTGACTTCATTTAATTTAGAAAGCTGTACCAAATGTTTTACATATATTCAAAGCATATTTATTAATATAATTTAAAACTCCTTCCCAAATCCCACTATTGCACAATTTTAGCTAGGCATAGAAATAGAGAACTTTAGCCCTCCTTGGCTAAAAATCTATTCTTATTTTCCCTTAATTTTATTGTGCTTATTTTAGAAAAGTTATTATAGGGTATACTTTATTGATATATTTATGAATATAATATAATATGTATAAATTTTTATATATAAATATATAAATTAATGTGGTAATACTTAAATAGATTCATGTATTTATATATTACCATACTATATTATGGTAAGAAATATTTTCCTTTATGAAAAATAAAATATCTCAGAATTAATAAAAATAGCAGCGCACTAGTACTGGGGGCCTGATGAAAGAACTGAAATGAGGTCCTTTCCCGGTCAACTGCTATACCTGTTTGTCCTTTTCCAAAGTAAGAAGCACAGCAGCATTACTGCTATTACATTGCCAGCCCATTCAATAGGTTACCACTGAACTGCAGAATGCCTCATAAACTCCCTCTATGCACTGCCAAGCCCCCACTGCCACCTAGTCAAGACATCTGGGCATTAGGCTCGTGAGAAGAGCCAAAATTAGGCAATCTAAATGTCCTACTATAGTGTAAAGTTCCCAGAAAGTGTGTTCAGTATCCTTCTGATATTACAAAGGTTTCAAATTGCATCATGAAAAGGAAGCAGAAAAAGACTTAAGTTTGTAAGAAAGAAAGAAAGAGACAGGTTGCAAAAGGAAGTCAAGTTTCATTTCATTTACAACAAAGGCCATCTCCATACAGATCATCCTGGCTTCACCAGTTAAAATCTGAGAGAAAGTGAAAACATCATTTTCCCCTTTTCAAACAATAGAGTTAGGTGACAATGTGATAAAACAAATAAATGTCAGTAGAAATATTAACCACTTTTCTTTTTACAGTTGTGATACTTTGTGTTAAAGAAATACAGCTGTCCAAGGCTCTCCATAGGCAAACAGCTTCAACAGTTTCAGCTGTAAGAGACTTTTGCAGAAATCAAGGCCCATTATTGATGAAGTACTGTGGCCACTCTAGTTAACACCATTGTAGATATGCTTTCCTGTGCATAAATTCTGTACTGCTTATCAAATGCCTGACTTTTGTTCGCCTGTGAAATAATATAAAAAAGAGGAAAGAAAAGGAAATTAGAAGAGAAAATGTATTTTTGTGTACAGTTTATATATGGTAGGGCATTGCCTTGATGCTTCTATGGGTTTTTCTAGCAAAAGTCTGAGGCATCTTAACAGTTAGAATGAAAAAAACAGATGTTTTCCTGGTTTTATTTATGTGTAAAACTGAATTTCACTAATTTGTACCCCTGCATAGGAAGACACATTGGAAATGACATAGTAAATAAACACTTTTTTTATTAATTTATTTTCTAATTATCATTTGTTTCCATCGATTTGTGGCAATACACCATTATACTGTTACTGTTATTTATATTAGTACAGTTGCCACCTCACTAAAAGTCAGTTCTTAAAAAAACAAAACCAAAACCAGTATTCTCATTAAAAGAATATATTGGTGCCTAGAAATAAACTAGAATACTTTCTAGTGCATAGGTAATTTTTAAAAAGTCATTAGGAAAATGAATGTTCAAAAGTATGTTGTTCAGTTGTCAAACACACTAATAAATACTTTGGCCCACGGCATGTAAGCTAGTGACATAGTAATAATACAAAGTCTCAATAAATCTCTGTTTCTAAATCTTTACTGGGATATAAGAAAGTGATAGGTATTGTTTTAGGCCAAAAGTGTTCTTTTTCAAGAAAACTTATTTTAGACACTATTCATATATATATATATATATATATATTTTTTCATAATGGAAATATTACAGGGGTTCCCACGTTGACCAACAACTAGTACGTTCAGTCACCATTATTTTACATTTTGCAAAAAGTATTTAGCCACTTACTCTTTTTCCTTAATGATTACAGTCTTTGCACTCAGATTTGTACCCCAGTCACTTTTATATGAAGCAGAAATAGTTGAAGACACAGCAAATCCCCCAAACTGTTCTGAGTGACATGGATGATACAAGCATAAGCTCATTTTTATGGGTTTAAATCTTTCCACTGAATTTCCCCATCCCTCCGAGAAGTTTTAAGGCGGAGAGGTGTCTTCCTCCAGGACAGTTTTTGCTGTTTTCCAAAGCAGAATTCCTCAGGGGGAGGAGTGGGAAGTCTTAATTGTTTCTAGCTCAGAAATGTAATGGCCTGGCCCAGGGCTATTAAGCTACACAAAGAAAGCCATTAACCCTGTGCAGGAGGCAGCAACAGCAGTAGCACCTCTGCCTTACAGCTGGGCAGTTGCCCTGGGAGAGAAGGTCTACTCAGTTTGGCTCAGATCTCTCCCATTTGGAGAAAAGACAGCGGGAGGCAGCTCCCTGACCGCTCTGGACTGCTCACAACTCTATGGGCGACCAGTCTCTCTCATTCCCTCCACTCCAGGAACAGCAGTCGCAGTTCCCTCCTTTGTCCTGGGACCATCCCTGCCGCTCCAATCTTCCAGCTTCCCAACGCCAGCCACCGTTCCACCGCTAGTGCTCTGGATCATTGCCGCAACCAGCACCACTGTGAGAAAGGCCTGACCCCACTGGAATTGCCCAGCTGAGCTGAGAACAAAGGTCTCTGATTAAATAATGAAGGCAGGACTGACTCTGGATCGCTCTAATCAACAAGGATTCCGTACCAGTTGTTAACAGGGTGCCAGAGATGGGCCTGCTCATTGCCCGCCAGTGTTGGAAATGGGTCTGAGTATTGCCCATTGACTACTCAAAAATCAAAGACGCAATTGCGCATGGGAACATGCCTGGGCAGAGTTTGGGGTGGAGACTGGGCAGAGACTGGACAGAGACTGGCCGGTCTGCTCCTGGAGCACCATTTACTTGATTTACTCCACCTATTTTGGGAAATACAGTTTTCTATGTACTTAAGGAACTGTGATGGCGAAGGAAAGCAGGCAAGTTTGGCTTAGAATTACCTCCCTTGCCTTGCTAATAAACCTACCTGCTTCATAACTTTCACAAGTTCTGAAGTTTGTTTTCACAAAACACAGCTGCTGCCACACCAACACATCACAGGTAGAGCCCGAACCAGATCATCCCTGGTCCTGCCTGCCACACCTGCTGCCTTTGCCACCATGGCGGCTGCACATGGTTCCCTGCAGGACCCAGCGCCGTGTCCTCAGATGTCGCTCTGTCTCCCAAACTGCTCCAGCCATCCCTGCTCTCCGTCGTTGCGCCAAAAGGGAAAGTGGTGATTTCTGAGTGAAAGCTTTTGTTATTGTTGGGTTGTTGCCGTCATGTTCTGTTCTATATGTTTTCAGTAAAGAGCTGTTATTCTATTGCTACATTTTGCCTGAAAGCCTCTTGATTTCAAATGTTAGTAAATTCAATGGAGGAGTTTTTCCTAGGCCAGGAAGGTCATGCCTTCCTTGACTGTCATTGTCTTAACCGAAAACACTCATTTTGACTCTTAGAATGACTCCAGATAGCTGTACAATTTATGTGCAGAAGGTTTGAGAGACTTGTTCTTCCTTGCCCTTTTAGTATAGATTACCACACTCATTCCCAGAAGTTAAAGCTAATATGCGCACCTGTAACTTGGAGTATCTTAGGAAGTGGTGTATATTTGCCATTCTTACCTCTCTTTTGGTCACAGTATCCTCTGACAAAAAAACAGAGAGTGTATTTGAGGGCAGCCTATTTACCATTTCACCAAGGTATACAGGTCCAGAAAATTTTTTTTATATAGCTTTCTAGTTCACTTAAAATAAATCCATCTGGTCTTTATCCTTGAATATTATATATATTTTACGTGTTCTATTAAATCATGTCTGAAAGCTATTGAAAACTGAAAAATCTTTCAGGAAAGCATCTTCAACACATCCAACACTTCTCTTCCTATGCTCACATAAGCCATACAGCCTGGAAAATATAACTTTTGTACAAAGATTATTTTTCTTTTTTTTTTCTTTTCTTTTTTTTTTTTTTTTTGAGTCAGTAAGTTCTGCAAAAAAGGGAGTTCTTTAAAAATGAGAAACATAAATTTCATCTCAAGAAAAAATATCGGTTTTAGCTTGAAATCAGTTCAAGTTAGTATTTACAGCTTCTAAGAGAACTTCAAAAGATTTGAAATTCCAGAAATTCCAGAAGTCAAATTTATTTTCAAAACTATGACAGTCATAAATCAGGAATTTGTTTGAGTGAAGAATGCATAAATAAAACCACAGAGTTGAAATGCTAGCAAGAAACTCTAGGTATGCTCACACCACTTCAGTGGGATGGGGGAGGGAATCAGAAAAGTGGGAAAACTCATGGGTTGAGATAAAGATGGTTTAATAGGCAAAGCAAAAGCCACATGCACGAAACAAACCAAGGAATTCATTCACCACTTCCCACAGGCAGGCAGGTGTTCAGCCATCCCCAGGAGAGCAGGGCTTCAGCATGTGTAACCATTACTAAGAAAGACAAACACCGTCTCTCCAAACATTCTCCCTTTCCTTCTTCTTTCCCCCAGTTTAGTTGCTGAACATGACACTATGTGATATGTAATACCCCTCTGGTCACTTGGGGCGTGGTGTCTTGATTGTGTCCTCTCCCAACTCCTTGTGCATACCCAGTCTTCTCGCTGGTGAGAGGGAGCAAGGAGCAGAAAGGCTTTGTCTCTGTGTAAACACTGGTCAGCAGTAATGAAAACGTTCCTGGGTTATCAACATTGTTTCCAGCAAAATCCAAAAGACAGCTCCATATCAGGTATACTTTGCAGGTAATGAGCTCTATCCCAGCCAAACTCAGCACACATCTACAGATGGAGAATCTGTCTGGCAGTTTCCTCAAATGATTAATCACTTGTTCTGTGCTTTATTTCTTAGCATCTGCCAGGTACTACCTACCAGCAACTGTTCTTGTTGCACACCTCCTTGCTGAATATCGTATTTTCTTCCCTGGAAGAGCGTCATCCACTGCAGTATCTTTTCTGTGATAAGTTAAAAAGTGCAAGTATTGAAGTCCATATGATGAGGACTTTTCTAGTTTCCAAATGAATTCTGTGGCTCTTTCTTAATCTGTACAAGTTTTTAAAGCTGTCTAGAAGCACCTAGTCTTTGCTTCCTCAGTGCACGTGAGCTTCCTCTTAGCAATCTGCTTATGCATCTTAGAACTATATCAGAGCTCTTTACTGTGGCAGTGCCCTTGGGAATTGGGAAATCATATTCTACTCCAAGATCATTACTTTCCAAGATTCACCTAACCTCCTTGTCCTCCAGCATGTAATTTTAAAAACAAATTTCTGCATTTTTCAAGTTCAGTAGAATAACAATATACCCGGTTCTGTTTACTTCTAACACTAATGTATTAGCACACTACTTCCGAAGAGATATTTCACACTGACACTTGTTGTTTTAAGGCCTGTTGGTCACCTAGTTTAAACCCATATGTTATTGACACCTTACATTGCTTCAGATGTTTTAGTTAGATAAAAGGAGGTAGTCACTTGTCCATATTATAAGGATAAATATATATACTATTTTCAAACAAAGTTATAATGTTATCACACAAATAATTTTATTTGATGAAACCTATTATCTAAAAACACAATTTTGACTACCATTAATTGTGTCTTTAGCTTTAAATACTTTATGAACTGAATCCTGCTTCATCTTTCCCATTATTTTTCTGCACATGGTGACACATTAATTTTACATTCACACAGTATCAACAATCTCAGATATTCAGAATCTGACGAGAACTCTTACATTTAATAAATATTAATACTGTCAGTCCAGAGACATCCTTAGAAGTGCAGATACCTTTAAAATATTCCTTTGCAACCAAGGAGCCATAAAATACCTCAGTCTGCTACATTATACTTGTTTCTTTAAAAACACTCATATATTTTGAGTACTTTGGTCTTCTCTGTCTCCTTACTAATAGTTTTGTCATTTCCTGTTTAAGAATGAGATATATGATTGTTTCTTCCTCTTGAAAAATTTCTTTCCTTTCCTGTTATCTGTAGATCCCTGTGTTCCTGATCTATATATTCAACTTTGACTGTGGTTATTTCATAAAAGAAAGCTATTTCTTCAGTATCTTTATCTTCCTTCACTATTTTTCTCTATACATTTGCACACTTTTTTTGTTAAATATCATTCTTCCTGGACTATATTTTCTGTAGAGAATACACAGAGATTATATAGAAAGGAATACATGCTCTCACATTAGCCAAAGATAATTGGTGTAATGAAACCAACTGACAATCCCTTTGCAGGACCAGTTTTGTGTGTCTTCCCAGCTGGGAATAATTATCAGTGGCGAGTGAATAGAAACATTTCTCTTTTTCATCCACTGCGTTCATATGTATACTTTCATCTGAGTCCAGGGGAGAACTTTCCAAGGTATCAGCTTCCTCTAGGGTTTTGAATCTTTCAGGTCCCAGTGGACCTAGAGAAACTTCTCTTTCCTTCTTCATCTGAAACTGGCATCTTTGCCTGCCTGCATCTAATACAACTCCTACTTAAGTTCTCAAGCTGAAATTTTCTGAATACCAAAACCAAATCAATTGTTTAATTGCAGGTCATACCTTTTATGGCACAAAAATATTCTATAGAGGTTCAGAAGCCTGACAAGACATTTCCACAAAAAACCTGCAGTTAAGTCACATGGATGAATTATCAATCTTTGCTTCATCTGTGCGGAGCTGAAATCTAGTTCAAGCCTCTCTGATTATGCCCATTATACCAGGAAACTTTTGTTTTTCTTCTTAACTGGAAATCGCACGGTAATGATAGTTAAATTCTGTGTAAGCATCTTCTCTTGGTAGTAATCTGTGATTTCAATGCAGTCTACTACTTGTAGAACTATGAGAAAAGAATTCAAGCATCTACAAATATCCTATTGTCTTTGATTTGCTGCTATTTTTTTCTTCTTTTTGCAAAAAAACCCGAGCATTTTCCTCATGTAACATTTGCTGAAAACAATAGCAATAATACATTTCATGATTTCTGCTTGTGAACATTGGCCTTTGCTCAAGAGTTCAAGAATCATCTCATACATTAGAATAAATGTTCACTTTGACTAGAGCTGATATATAAATTTCTCTTCTATGACATCTGTCTAAATCAAATTTACTACATGGTGATTGCAGATCATTGGATAAAGTCTTGCCTACAGTGCAAAAGTGCTAAAATACTTTAAAAGAATCATAACTTGATGTCTTCATGACATTACATTTGGACATTATATTTAGATAATATTTTATATTAACTATATTCCAATATTCTAACTCTGTGTATAGCTTAGTACTAGAATAAAATTGATAACATCTAGATGCACAACCATCCTAAATTATTCTTGACATTTGCTGTTATTCAATCTGTGCCTGCCACATCCATCCTGGCTTCAACAGGTTCTACTTTGAGATGACAAAAATGTCAGAGATAGTAGGGCATAGCAAATTCAGAACATAACCAGAGTGTCTAACCTAAGATTGTGTCACAGCAGTGTTGAACACAGGGTAAAATATGGATCCTATGGAATATGAAAGCCTGCATATATCCTCCTTGAATTTAGAAAACTGAAGGATCTCACTAAGAAAAAGACTTAAAGCAACACAGTTATAAGATCTCGTATGTTTATGACTGTTAAAATGCTTCTCAAATAAATATTCCACAAATGCTAAGTCTGAAACTACTAGGAATATTATAGTGCTTATATTTAAATTTAGTGATGCAGAGGTTTTCAATTATTCTGTATTAGGACTGGGAAACAATTACTGTTTCATTTAGTGAATTTCCTCCTTAGATGGTATTACAGTGGAAGATGGAAGCCCCAAGGTTTTTTGACATAGAGGTTGTAGTTTCAAGTTTTTGAAGCTAGTTGTAGTGTTTTATTAACACTGACTGGATTTAGATATAAACTTGACTAGGAATATCAGAGAGCTCCAGTAATGACTTGCTACTTGCTAATAAAAGCGTTTTGTACAATAGAAACATATAATAATAAAAACAAGTTCACAAGAAGACTTTGAGCTGCATCAAAGAATGACTTCATTTCAGGAGCTCCATTAGCAACAAGTGAGTTAATTAATGTCTTTTTTAACTCCCATTAGGTGTTTAAGAGACATTGTCAGGTTGGAAAAGTCATTAACAAACATATTTGAACCAAAAGTACTGGGATAAGCCATCCCTTTCTGAGGCCTACATGAACAGCGGCTTATCTGTGGAACTGTGAAGCTGAGGGAAGTTCTTGCTCTCCTCTTAACTCCAAATGCTTGGCACACTTTCTCCTACTGTTGCTTTTCCACTGATGACCTCCGTCAAGGCTTTTATTCATTGCCTTTTGCACCATTTTTGAGAGTCCTGGAACACAAGAGAGAAATTTATCTCTACAACTGTATTATTTTTTAAAAGAGCATTTATTTTTCTGATGTATTAAAAAAAAAAGAATTACTAATTACCACAGTAAAACAACATCAATTCACATGATTCAGTGTGACAGTTTACAGAGGACTCAAAATATCTTTATAACTTTTTTTAATGAAAATCTTTCAGCCATCCATGAGAACGACACTAATTTCTGTAGTTTCATCTCCCATCACATATGTCCCCACCTTTGATTGCAATCTCTTATACTTTTATGCCTTATAAAAATTGTAAGCATCTTGGGGCACAAACAAGCCAGTTTAACTTGTGTATATTGCACCATTCTTTCCTAAGGCACTAAATTATTAATATATGGTAATTTTTAATGAAGGTATTTGGAAGTCAGAGGGCTTGAGAGCTGTCCAGTGAATGGAAAAGCAAGAAGAGTTAACAAACACCTTTCTCCTATAAACCAGGGTAGTGTTAGTGGCTGATAAAATATTTTTATTATTTTGTATTATGTATTTGGTATGAGAATCCTGTCCCTTAGCAAAGTGCTTCCTCCAAAACTGAGGAAGCTGGCTGTACCGTCTGAGCTTATGGTGTCTTGAATGCACTGTAGAGCACAACTAGGTTAACTAGGCCAGCAAACGCATCCTTCAGAGCAATATCTAAACTAAAATGTATCCCATTTAAACTCCAAAACTGGAAAGAAAACAGAAATAACAAAAGAATGGTACCAAATATTTTTGCTTTTTTTTTGCTAGGACAAATCTTGCTAGGACAAATCATAGAATCACAGGATCACAGAATGGTCTGAATTAGAAGATACTTTTAAAGATCATGTAGTTCCAACCCTCCTATCTTTCCACTGAGAAAGCACTAGATTTGTTGCAGAGATCCTGTATACAGTTCATGCTCATAAGCTCCCATGTATCCAGAAAGCATGTCCCATAGAACTGATGAGCCATATGAAGGGCCTATTTGTCCTGGATTTTTGGACACCAAATAGCCTAGTCAGACCTATAAATTTTGATTTTAAGTACTTTAGAGCAAAAATCTGTCATATTAATTTGTTGAGAAAGCACCATTCTTTCCTATGACAAGGTGTGAATAATACATGACAATTGAAAAAGGAGCTGCTTGCTACTGTTATTGTTCCTGCAAAACCTCTAGATTCTCAGACAAATGACCAAAGTATTCTTAATACACTCACACTATATTTTTAGGTGCAGGGAGAGAACATGTACTTTAAAATCTAAACTTAGTACAAGCTACATATTTAGTGCTACCAATTAAAAATTCAGTCACATGTTATCTGGTACCCTATTTAATGTTATGGCTTGTACAGGCAAAGAGTTGCAGTTCCCACTTTAATTTTATATAAAGTGCCTATTTCATATTGTCAGCAAGGTGTTATATATCTAAGTCTTTCATAGGTTCATAGTTAATCTTCCCAGTTGCACAGAAAATCCTAAAACTAAAACCCAACTTAAAAAAAAAAAAAAAAAGCTAAAAAGATGGGAGAAAAACAAATAAACAAACAAAAAAATAAACTCCCCAAAACTCAACCCTGAAAATAGGAAGTATATTAAATTAATCAATTAAAAAAATAGAAAACTGTATTAGTTTCTTAAATTTCTTCAGTTTTCATATTTTTTTCAGTAACCATCACCCCATTTATTACTCGAAGGTACACTGCCAAAATGAGGCGTGAAGATGGCATGTGCAGAAATTTTCATGATGAACCCTTGTGCATTGTGCTGTAACTTTTTGCTGTAACCTGTAGACACTGGTATAAATGAGTTACTAGAACAACACATATCTATGTGTTTGTATACATGTGTTTCTTCTAGACCACTATTTTTTTTGAAGTGAGCTATTATTATTAACTATTAATATTAACTTTAATATTTTTTAATAATTATTAATTATATGGATGTTAATTTTGGAAAAGATATAGAACCTGTGTGCTACTATTCTGCCTTGGCACTATTTTATGCAAGACAGCACATAGGAAAGTCTTTTCTGAAGCTGCAGTTGACAGCAGCAGGAAAAAAATGAGGAGCAAGGCAGAATGTACCAACCTGTTAAATAAAGCTCAAACTACCCTAGCTAGGTTAAATAATGGAGCTTCTGAACTGGACCAAAAGGCATTTTGCAAGAGATGGCACACAGGCCTGCCCACTGCCACAGCTCATTGTCACAGTTAGCAAAACAGGTAAAGGGAAAGAGATGTGTAAATTGAACCTGCACAAGCTGGATAACACCAGTAGGCTGAGAACCAAGTCAGCAGACTAATGCCAAAGTCATTGTCAGGGGAATGCTTTAATATCATTCCTAGTGATAAAATTATGAGATGTATTACTAAACTTCTCAATAATGGGTTTTTTTCATGTGAAGATTCCAGAATTGTTATTGGACAGATAAGGCAAATATCTAAGGTAGGTGTTCAGTATTCCTGGGCAGAGACATGAGTATGGTTAGTTGTTTGCAAACCATAAACCTTGTTAATAGTAAATGAGTTACAATTTGAGGATATTCCATCATGCCATAAGCTGATACAAAAGTTTGCATTTCAATTTCACAGTCTGGCTGTAGCACTATATTATTTTAATATTTTCATTAAAATTCTGTATTTTCACTTATTTATCCACCTAGATGGAAAGTTCTGCTTTTTCACTCAAAATATTCTATGCTGGGTTTCATCCCAAAGGTGAATATTTTTAATTTATTTTCCTCTCCATAAATGAGTAACATCAACTCATTTCCTTTACCTATATACGGATTAGATGCTTAATGTATGCAGAAAGCGCCTGATCTTTAAAAACTGAAACTTAACAGGTTTGTACAGAAGATTAGTCTCCAGGGCAATATCTAGAAATGAAATAACACGAGAGTAAAAATCTACTAAAATCAATTATTCAGTGTGTTACTTTGTAACTTGTTGCAAATTCACTTATTCTGACTTTCCTAACTAGCTTATAACTGTGGTGATCTTTATATTCAGAATGTTGTGTATGATACTGACTTTGCAAAGTAGTGCAGGTCTCCTTTGTAAATCCTTGCACTGAATTATATTCTGGTTCATAGTTCCTGCAAAGTATGTTCCTAAGTAAGCTTTGAATTCCAGCAATAAAGTTGGTGTTCTGACTTTAATTATTATCTTTCCTCCTTGAGAAGAGCAAATCTAAGATTTGGAAGACTTTGCATCCCTTAGAGCATGTTGGCAGTTATTTCTGTGCACGGCTGTGTCCTTTCATCATAAGTGGAATTGTTAGACTCCATCACAACACTGCAGGCTTGGGAAATTGTGCAAATCTAAAAAATTATTTCATAGTGCGGGAGGAAAATTAGCTTCTTATTCAAATGGGAAAGTGAAGACTTAAAAGAAATTCTTTAAAAGAAATGATTCTCACCATGTTCCCTAAACGCAGAATTAAGATGTAGAACAGAACAGTGGCATCTGAAGCACTAATATCCTTTTGTAGCCATTGGACCATAGAGCTTTGACATATAAAGTTAAAATAGATGAATAACGGAAAGACAGAGGGCACCTTTTCCAACAATAATATGTGCACAGACTTGGCCAGTGACACATGGGACATTTGTGGCCGACAGAAATCTGACCAAGGAGCTCTTGCAGTTTAGCTAAAGGTTTACTCACACCTGTTCTTTTACCTACTGCTCTAAGCACTGGCTCATTCTCCAGCTCTGTAAGACGTCCATGTAGACTGCCATTTCTTCCCCATAAGATTTATACTAACCATGGCCTTAGGAATGTGGACTATGAAGAAGGTGTTCTCACCTTCTGTTCTCTTTCATTACACTTTCCATTTCACTAAAACAGATTTGCCCCTGAAAGTTTGATGCAGGTAGTGGTCTTCTATGCAGACATCTTGTGCATGCTGAGTTATTATTTTTGTAATATCCAGTGTATGCAATATGGGACATGTAAGGCTACATTCTTTAAAATGCCAGCTATGAATGTCTCTCCAGCAGAAATTTTCTTGCCTGCAATCTATACTTTATCCCTAACACATAAATTAAGATTTGTCCTTTTATCTTTTACAGGACAGGCCTTTACAGGACTGAGTGAACAAACTTATTGGGGTAAAAAGGCAAGAGCTATGGGATAAACTGAACTGTCCAACCATGTGTCTATTTATACAGATAAACAAGGAAATAAGTCTATGCTTGAGACAATATTTCAAAACAAGTTTTAGATGCTGCTAGGAATCACCTCATCATTTTTTCTAAAAGTGTCCTGGCTCACAGTCATCTCTTAATTCATTCTTAAATATCTTCATTTCATTTACATAACACAGGCCTTGTCACAGTGTGAAGTTACCTAAAATAGTTATTATGTCTTTGGGCAAATAAAAAGGCAGACAGCAGCAGAAAGAAAAGACTGTGAGTATTTAGATCTCCTACTGAGACAGAGATTATATGTCTGGTTTCCTAAATATCCAGAGTGAGACTAGACTAAGGCAGAGATGTTTTGAGACCTTCTAATTTTTTTTGATGCCTTCCAACTTACCTTTTATCAATACAGAGTTTACATGACTGGGTTTAATTTCACTCCCTGTCACCATTCTTGGTGGAAGTAGGCCGAAGCATTCACATTCTTGACTCTATTCCTGACTTAATGATTTTTCTAAGGTTATGCATTACAAGTGGTTTCAAAAGAAGATTTTAATTCTGTATGCCATGATTTCATATTGTTCATGCAAGGGTCTGCAGGCAGATGCATGAAATTCAGCCTTCCTATAATGCTATAACTATACACTATGCATACAAATAATCAAAAGTTATTAACACTTAGATAAACCTTGCTTTAGTCATTCTCTTTTCCCAGAAGTGAAGTATGTCTAGTAAGTCTTGCCTTTCTCACAAGGCAAGACTTAATTAATTAATGTTTGTAAAAATGCTTTGAGTTCCCAATATTTTTAAGTGTCCTGCTAGTTCACTTCTCTTAGTGACTTAGTATTGTCAGAAGCTGTATCTCCTAACAACAGACAACAGGAAGGCAGCCAAAGAGCAGTGGCAGATGCAGAACCTGCGCTGGGAAAGCAGGAACGAGGAAACTTAGTGAAGTAGATAGTTCAGAGAGAGGGACAGGAAAGGAAAGAAGAGAAAACTGAGGATTAAATAAGAGATAAGACCACTCCCTATCCTCTTTGACTCTATAGATGGACATTTTGTCTACTACTTTCCTCCTCTTTCTAGCCATTTTTCTCTGGGATTTATTTGGACATTTTAAGCCTCAGAATGCTGCCAGTGTCCCTTTTGGGGAGTTTAGTAGGATTCTATTAGTTAGAGTCATTGGCATTTAAATCCCAGCTTTGCCACTTTCTTGCTGGAGGGGCTATTTTTCTATCCTAGGCCATATTAATCTAGGCCAAATACAAAGCTCATTGAAGTTATTGACAGTCTATCCCTTGATTATGGAGGATTAGGCCTCTGTGTACTCCATGGTGTTGCTAAAATTAATTCAACAGTGTCTGTAGAACCCGCTGGAAAAATATAGAAATAAAATGCTATCCAAGAAGAAACTGGCATTATTATTTCCTGGAGATCTGATTGCAGATTTGTTTTTTTTTATCACTAAACTAGACATGCAACTGCAAAGCCAGCATAGAGCACTGTGCCAGTCCCAGGGCCATGGAGGAAAAGCTGTGTGACCTCATTTCAGTTGACAGAGTCTAGAATTTATTTCCTCAAAAGTGCCTTGACAAATGGGTTGTTGTTTATGGACTACTGATTACATATCCCACAGAAGACAAGACAGGTAGTAGGACAATGCTTATCTCTCAGCACATACTAATGAGGCTGCTCTGTCTGCAGCTTCCTGTGGCCAGATGCCTTACTTGAATAGAGTCCCACTGGGATTCTTTGTGGGTGCAGTTGCAAACAGTCAGTTGCAAAATCAGAGTTTAACCATCATTATTGCTGGAGAAAGCCAGTAACGATTTTCTAAGTTAAATCATACATTGCTTTGCTGATGAAGAAGAATTCTACATCCCACTCTAGCGTTTTCCTAAGGTCTAAACATTCAGTGCTTTTGGGTGCAGGTACATGGTGAGGTGGGTTCTACTACCTCAAAAATCAGTTTCAAAAGGATACTGAGACTACAAAATTTCAGAGACCATGCCCACATATTTGTGGTATCAGCAGGCAGCAAGACAGAGCCTCAGATCTACTTTAGCCAATAGACTACACCCATGCAGGGGCAGAATTGCAAAACTGAGCACTACATTAAACTGCAAAATATCTCAAAAGCTGTCCGGAAGCAGACTGGTAAAGACTGCTGCCTGCCCATTTGCCCATGAAAGTGAGCAGCATGGGTTCCCCTGCAGTTTGGACTTGTCCAGAGAAAGGACAAGTGATCGTCACCTCCTCTAAATGCTTCAAACATTATAACGTGGATTAGCGAGTCTCAGCAGACTTCAAAAAGCCTTTGTCATCCATCAGGAGTGGTTTCATCCTTCCCCACGTGCCAAGCAGTGCCATTGTTTTGTAATGAACAATTTCCATCAGAGTGCACAATTTCTCATCCTGTCTGACTCTGCTGATCATTCTTGTAATTAAGGCTCTTTTGATTCTCTTTGGCAGCACACCATCTGCACAAGAAGGCACACCTGGAAAGCAGTTTTCCTCTGGTGTTACTATCCTTGATTAAGCTCTGTTTTAAAGCAGAGAACCTTAATCAAAAGAATTGCCTGAGTGGAGGTAGCTGTGACTGTCTCACTTTTGTCACAGATTTCCTCTGAAGTCTCCAGGAATTGGATTTGCATAACAATTTCCAAAAAAGTGTCCACTGCAGAGAGGGAACATTTGGAGAGGATTTTGCTCTTAAGAAAAAATTCCAATTGTATGAATTGTAGGCTAAAATAATAAAGTACTATAAACATTTCATAGCCTTGAGTAGTAATTACCATGAAATCCTATAGAATATAATGGAAAAAATATTTACTAATTGTAATATTCTTTTAATACTCACAAGAATCTCATTCCTGAGTGAGTTCAAGAAAATGTGAAAGAAAATATTCATATTTTAATGAAGAGCAAGATTGAAATTATGCCACACCCATAATTTTAGGAACCAGAAAGCCAAGTACAATGCTGCACCTCATAAAAGGCACAAAGCAGCTAGGTAGCACGAGAAAAAGAGAGAGATCTTTTATTCTGGTGCATTTGATGTGGTGGGATGAAGATGAACAAAATTTTTATTTTGTGTGGAAACAAATGCCAAAAGGAAGATCCACATTGACTCAGATGTATGTATGAAAACACGCATTTGCATATTCCAAACTGGTGCCAGTGCCTTCTTCTTGACCATTTCTGAACAAAACTACACCTCTCTGCCAGCCTAAAATCAAGACCCATGCTGGTGCTCCTAGCTTATTACAGGTCTCTAATGACTTCTGGTAGAGTGTAACAAAGCTCTGAGTCCTGTACCTGTTAACAAAATGACAAGCTTCTTCCTGTCTCTTATCTCCTATCATGACCTCTGCACCACACAGAAGAGACAAGAAACTTGATTTTTTCATGTGAAAACTTTTTCCTTGGTGATTTGCTGTACTCAAAAGCAACTACAAGGAAAGGTTGAGACAGAAGCCAACAGATATAAAAATAAAAATTGAAAAAATACCCAGTTTCTGAAGTGAGCAAATTGCATAAAAAAGGTGTTTTCAAAGATTGTGAATAATTAGTGCCAACCAGTTTGAGCTGCTTAACAGCAGTGACACAGCTTTAAAAAGCCACAATAAAAAAGCACTTAGTTTACTAAATAATACACTTTTTTACCCTCGATGAAAGGCTGCTTCTTATCACACAGATATCAAGGCCAGCCACCTAATGGCACTAATTTTAAACCCTGCTGCTGTAATGTTTAGTGCATGGGATACAAACTACAGTGGATTTGAAACAGTTAGTGCTACATTTAAAAGAGGAATAATACTGAAATGCCAATTTATTAGCTTCTGAAATACGTGTGTGAATGTTCATAAAATGTCTGCTAAGAACTGGCAAAAATCTGTAACACTAGGGCTGAGCTTAGAAATAAAGGTAAATGCCCGAAAGACTTGCCACATTCGCAGTGGGAGTTATGCTATTTACATGGGGTTTAGTTCTCATTTATAGCAGTGTGGGTTGCTCTTTATTTCTCCCACTTTACGTTCTTTCACTGTAGTTATCTGCTCATTCAGCAAACATGTTTCAACTGAAGCTTCCTTGACCTGATTTATATCTTAGAAAATGCACCTGTATCAAGCACAATTGAATCCTCAACTCCCACATTTACCTCTGGCACTATTTTTTCTTCAAGTCTTTCTAGCCAAATCTCAATACATTCTTTTCCTTGAAAACTCCCATAAGCAGAATGACATGCTCACTAATAAATAGCTTTTTCTAGGAGCCTATTCCTGTAGAAGAAAAGGAAGTAACTACAGATCAGAATTATATGCTTACTAATGAATTACCTTTTCTAATATCTTTCTTCTATGGACAAAAAGAAAGTAAGCACAGATCCACTGCTTTCACCGTACTGACTCACATAGTGAGCACAAGTTGACTAAATTTTGCAATATGTCACTGCTTCTCTTCCACCAAAATCTTCACTGAAAACTCTAGTACCGCATCTTCTAAACCTGCTATGTAACTGGGTGGTACTCAAAAGTCCAATTCCTTCTCCATGGTATCACTGTTGTGCAAACAGCTATGCAATAGTGCCAGGAAAACATATGACAGGCACATTTATTTTATCAAAAAATAGTGGAAAATGTTCCATGTGCCTATGGTTGTGGAAAATCTTGTGCAAAATTCTTTAAGGACTTGAAGTAAGCTGTACACAGCCTATCTCATCATTTGGTTTTCTTACTATAACAGGAATGATTATAAATAGCTACCTGGAGCTTTTTGTTTGTATACATTGCTAAATAGCAACTGTGAAAATCATCTTGTATGAATTAGATTTATATAGGGAAAATTATTGAAATATAAATAATAAAACACACAGAAATCAGCTTCTGAAAGGCCATTCATGGAAAAATACTGCTATAAATGCTATCTCCTGTGAGTTGTTCCCTCCAACAGAAGGCTTCAGCCAACATGGGACACAGTTTCAACTGGCTGTTGTGATCAGGGTACCTTTTTTACCTATATAACAGGTTTTTTCCTAGTGATCTTGCCCAGAAGACCATGATATCAGTCATCCATATCACAGTTACCCTCAGAAGATGCAGACCTGTGCTATCATGTACTGTGCTGCATCTCCAGTTTCAGGCTATATTGGGCTTTTGAAATCACTTTGCTGCCGGACAAGCTCAGCCACCTATTCCCAATAGAGGAGTCTGCAGGCAGCTCCCACTTAGCACTAGCAACTATACTACTTCCATGGTCTTGTGTTACGGAGTAGCGCAGCAGGACTGATATTAGAAATGATCGTTAGACTTGTTTTCTTATAAGAAAAATCATATTCTGGCTCTAGTTGAATAAGTTATTGAGGTAGAATAAGCTTTTAATTTAACTTTGAGCTTTACTATCTTCAGTGGGCAAATCCCCAGTCCCCATTTTTTGGGTCCCCCTAACTGATCTTGTTACAGTTCTAATTACAATTCTTACTAGAATTACATGCATGGTGTTCTTGGTCTCCTGAAGAGAGAATTTACCAGTGTGGTACCTCATTGCACATTATAAGTAGGAGAGAAGGGGAGGGGAGGCCTCATGGCAGCTTTGCAGTATCTGAAGGGGGCCTAGAACACCAGAGAGGGACTCCTTAGTGATAGGATAAAGAATAATGGGTTCAAACTGAAAGAGGGGAAATTTCAGTTAAATATATGGAAGAAACTCTTTACTGTGAGGGTAGTAAGGCACTGGAACTATTTCTCAGAGAAGCTGTGGATGCATCCCTGGCAGTTTTCAAGGCCAGGTTGGATGGGGCATTGAGCACTCCAGTCTAGTAGGAGGTTCCCTTGTCCATAGCAGGGAGTTGGAACTAGATAATCTTTAAGGTCTTTTTCAGCCCAAACCATTCTATGATTCTATAATTAAGCAACTAAGACACCTGTGACAATAGGTAGTGTAGCTCAGCTGGAGCAAAGAACTTCAGCTGGTGATCAGACAGCTACAATACACATATATAGTGTAGGTATGTGGCAGTTCAAATTTGGTCTTGTAAATTGAATTCCTATTAGAAGCTATCTTGGTTTTGTTTCATCCAAAATGAATCCAGTTCAGACTCTACAACACCAACCACAGTATGGTAAATGAGGGTACTGTGACATTAGCTTCAGGAGTTCCTATTCTGACAGTGCACTCAGGGAACCCAATTCCAGACATAGCCCAGAGGAAACTTCTCCTGCTAGGTCTGCTCTTTGAGCTAATGCAGCAAATGCAACTACAAGTGATCCTCTCCTTCCAAAATTTCTTGATAAACACGTTGGGATGAACAGAAATTCATTGACTGTGGAAGTAGTAAGGTCCCAGTGGGAACTCACCAGAGACTGAGTTCCTTCTACACGAAATCAGATTATCAAGCAAGGATAATAAGAATTAAACAATATGGCAGAGGGCACCATCTGGAGAAATACAGACATAAGAATACTACTCTGCCATGCTTTTTCTTCCAAATGAAGTGGCACATGACAAGAGCAGAAAATGAAAAATGAACATGTTATTCCTAAAGCAGGACTATTAGTAAGATGAATTAACAGAGGAAAAGATTGGATATTCAGATGCATATTTAAAATTGTGAAAAATTATCCAAAAGAGATGTACATTAGAAGATTCCTGTCAATATAAAACAACATCAGATTTTTCAGAGGAAGAATATTACCTTTAATAAGCTGCACTGATGGCAGTTAAATCAGGAGCATTTTTGACTTTTTCCTATGGATTTGACATAGATGGATGACTGACTCACAAGCCAATGACTGTGCCCTTCAAAACACACTCTGGCCTCACCCTTCTACAGAGGGAAAAAAAGTGAAAAATTGGTAATGCCCTGAGGTACTGATTTAGTACCAAATATGTTCTAATACATAGTGCTTAGAATTTAAAAAAGGTTAATGTTAATGGTAGTAGCCACTTAATTGGCCTAGCTTGCCTGCTGTGTCCACTGTTCCTCTAATAGAATACATGAGAACTAACTATGCCCTGGAGTCAAATGGTCAGGCAAGATAGAAAACAATTTCCAGCAAATAGCCATTTATACTGAAGAGAAAATGAGACAAAAGCTAGGGAGACAGACTGACAGCTCAAAGGCTCATCAGAGAATGAACTTTTAGCATGTGGTAAGAAGCTGAAGGAAGCTGTGAGGTAAAATAGTAAAGATGACTATGAGTTTTGGGGCTGCTTTAACCTATTTTGTTGTTTCTGCTGTTATTTTCTGCAGAAAATAGAAGCTGTGTTTTCTTCTTGGCAAATTTCACCTTCATTGGTAATTCAATGTAAGTAACATTATACAGCCATAATTTGAAACAAAGCCAATATGCATTAATGGCTTAAACATCAAAAAAGATCATTAACAACATAAGTAATCCTTGAATTAATGAGTTGGAGTCTGCAGACACTTTTTGTGTTTCTTGTCCTATTCCTTAATGCTGGGTTGTTGGACAAGAAAGATTTGTTTTCTAAGTGCAAATCACACTGAATAAGTTTATCGTGCTCCATCTTCCCCAGTGGAGTTGAAGCCAATGTCTTTTTCCATATTCCTCTTATATTTGATAGCAAAAAATAGCATAAGAACTGAAAAATACCATCTAAATACATACTTAATGTTAAAATACTTATAGTTGGTATGAAAATGGAATAAAGGTAGTTAAAATTTTTTTAAACAACTGGTAATAAGGTTTTCAAGTACGAAGGAGATCAATTCCAGCTGACTTTCATTAATTATATAGTTTGTGTAACAGGTTCCTTAAAACCATCCTGTAACAATACAGTGGATGACTGGAATAATTAATATGTTACTTTAAACTTAAAGTTGCATCAGATGATGATGTCATCACAGATATGAAAATATTGGAGTCATATTCTACTTACAGAGTAACTATACTGCAGATAACATAAACTGTTATAACTGAAAATTTCATGACAACTGACCCCACTATTTTGTTTGTGGGTCTCGATTTTGTTATTTGTTTTTATTTTTCAATTTCTTGTGCAATGTATAAAAAAAAAGGGCCATCTTTTTTATTTATTAGATAATAAGAGACAAATACAAGTAAGATAAAAGAATATAAAAATATTATTTTCGTTTTGTTGATCTTGTGAAAAATTAAGGTTTTCTCCCTTGTCTTCAGAGAAATTCAGAAGGAATTATTCACTGCAACTGCTCAGAAGGGGAACAAGTTTTTCCATTACAACAGCAGCTGCCACCTTTTCAGCCTAACAGTGAAACCAGCACTGAAGCTGCAGGTTTGATACCTTGAGACTACTGAACAGACAGAGTAAATTGACGTGGTATGGTTTATCAGCAGCAGTGAAGCAGCACAGTAAGAATTCATTCTATTCGGCACAATGATAAGTTTTTTTACGTTTATTTAGTGGATATATTATTTAAATCTCTCACTTACAGTGGCTTTTCCACAATGAATACAAATGCTTTTGTGGGAAATTCTGACTACTTGAACAAGGATGAAATACTGACAGAGTATACAAATAATATAAGCATCAGGTCAGGAAGATTTAGCATCTATTCATTTGGGGTTCAGACTGAGCGAGTAATTCAACATGCTCCAACTTTTACTGTGGCTTTCTTTTTCCCGTGTAACAAGTAGTATGCAGAAAAATAACAGGCTATCAGCAATATATCTCAGTATTCCTTTCCATTCCTTTTAAAATGTGACTTATGTGGGGTTACATTGATTTATTAGAAGTAAATTTGCAAGCTAAAAACTGCCAGTGTTTGCTGGCTGGATTCCTTAACATATCAGGGATTTTTGATGAGTCCTCTATTTTTTTTTTTTTCTGCTTAAAATAAAAGGATACTTTAATATTTTTCTTAGGACTCGTTTAATGCTGCTATACTGATTGCAGCTCAGCAAACTAAGATGGAAAAGAGACAAATTGAGCAGTGGCACAGAAGCAGGTTTTTTCTCATGTCTTTCTACAGACTGGAGATGATTACAAAACTGCTATTTCATCCTTTCATCTGCCTCACTGTCTCCAAAACACTGCAAGAGTAATATATTGGAGCTTCTTGAAAATTTTTATACTTTCTTGTGTTTCCATTATAAAATGAGACTTCTCTCAATTGAATTATCAGTTTTTGGAATATGAAATCCGAGAACCTTTTAACACACCTGAAGATTTCCACAGAGATAAATTTTTTTATTCTCCATTTGAATCAAGATATAAAGCCACTTTGTAATATATGTATATATGAATTTATTATGGATCTCTGTGCATGTATGTGAATATATATGTACACATAGAAAACATCTGACTAACTCTGATATGAAGGTGATGGTAAATAAGATACCAAAACAGTGGAAAACAAACAGTAGAAAAAATAATGTTACATTACATATCTGGATTCATAATCATAAATCCACCAGACAAAGAACCCACAAAATCATTCAATTGGAATAAACGTCATAAGGTCATCTGGTCCAACTTTTCCACTCAAAACTTGAAAGTTAGAGGGAACTTCAAAAATTAGATGAGGCTGGTCCAAGTTACATTCTCTTAACATCGTGTATTAGAATAAAAAATTAAACATAGTAAACTTGAAAAAGTCACCTACACCATCCCTTTGTGCTGAGGGAACCACTGAGCTCTACCACTCTGCCACTTCTGATCCATGCTTCTCACATATTTTGGAAAACACTCATGAAAAGATTCCTATTGCTTGTCCATCTTCTTTAAATACTTGACTGTCCATACACTTAGAATAGCAAAAAATACTATTATTCACAATTAATAGTTTAGAGCTCTGTTATCTTGTTCTTGTCCTTCCGTAATATTAAGGAATGAGAAATTCATGCTATCATTTTTAAACACATCTTAGTTATACTGTTTTCAACAGGACTCCAACACCTGCCTCTTCAGACTATTTACAAGTACAGCACAATATATTAAAATAACAGTGACTGGAAAATCCAGCTTCAGAAATGCCTGAGGTAATGCTATTTTGTGAATGCATTGTGAAAGCATTGATTTCCTGACTTAAGTTGTCTACATTTTCATTATAACTTGTAATACTCAACAAAGCTGATAGTTGGCAATAGAGTAAAGAATTCCAAAAGGAGCAATTGGTAGACTGGAAGAAAGGTTAAAAATTATATTTTCCTTCCTGATTTTTACCTAATTCTTGTTTATAAAAGGCAGTGAACATTTGAAAGACTAACCAATTCACATCTTAGAGGGATGAAATGGAGTCCAATCAAAACCCTGGTTATTAGATTCTGAAACAGCATAATGGAGCCATTAAAAAAAAAAAAAAAGAAAAAGAAAAAAAAGGAAAAATTAAAACATAATTATGAAATTGGTAAAATTTACAGGGAAAATAATAGTTGAAAATGGCAGACAAAAAGAGTGTCAACAAGCGGATTTCTACTGTATAACATTATGTTTAGCAGCCTGAAAAAAATTTTGTGTTACTGTTCAGCCAGTAAGTAGAAGATTTACACTTGCATCTCATAGCTCTATGCAACAGCTTTACCCTGCTAGTTACTTGCAAGCACCAGTTTTTTATATGTAGGAACCAAGTGTGCATGGCCCTTGAAGTTTGCTGAGTCTTACTACATGAGTAGCAGAAGAAGGGTTTTAAAGTCCTATCTACGGGAAAAAAAAAGTAAATGTATGGTATGAAAATAATATATCTGGAAAAAAAAAAATTCCTCCCTTCACTTACTCAATGTAATGGTGAATCCAAATGTTCTCTTCCAGATTCATATCAATGAAATCTAACTTTTCAAATAAAATAAGGTATATTTTTGAAAAAGCTTCACCTGTAATATATTTTTAGTTGTTATACAAAACACTTGGTCTGTCATTGAACTTGTTTTACTGATTTCTAAAACCAGAGGAAGAAAAAATTCCAAACCAGGTTAAAAGAACAGATTCATTAATGGAAATTTCCAGATCCAATGATGCACCAATGGCCCTTATCACCCTGCACTTATAATATTCATCAATCCTTCTACCCCCCATGTCATCCCATGAGCATTCTGTCTGACATCTGCCAACCCCCAGGAGCCTTCTACAGGTTCTCTGGGCCTTCTGTTTTCTCTCAGTACTCTTGATATCTCCAAAGGAATTTTAAACTCAGCTTCACAATTCATGGGAAAGACCTAACATGAAAGCTCATGAGTGAACCCATACAATCAAGCTAAAACCCCAGAAATATGAGAAAACCCCCAAATTTCATTAGGACTTTGCCAAAATATACTCTTGTTTATACCTAAAACCAGTCTTAATCCTTCAACAAAACTGTCCTTTGCTATTTATCAATAGAATTCACAGACTCTTGTCACAGCTCTGTTCAATTTTATTTCCCCTAAAATGGACCCAAAGTGTTGTGACTCCCAAACATCTTCATAAAACACATTCATAAGACCAAAAGAGGAGTAGAGTCTTTGCTCCACTGTTGGCATCTTTTTCTTTGTCACATGCCATAAACCCCTGTTTTTACAGAGTGCTTTCCTCAGCTCTTTTTTGGGACAGTGACAATATTTCATTCTAAGGAAAATTTCAGAAAAAGGATAAGCAAGATAGCCTCCAAACTATACTATAATTTCCAGCCTTTACAGTATAGGAATAAACTTCTTCAAGTTTTGTTTGAGAGTAAAACGTGTGAGACACTGAGATGTAAAGCTATATCATTTCATTAATAAATTACAAATAAAGATGACATGTCCCTCACACCATCAAAATGATGTAATGTGAACCAGCAGCACAAGACATTGCATTCTCCCCACTGCATTTCAGCACCAGAAGAGAATCTACATCTTATTTCCTTGGCTTTCACGTATATATTAATACACTAGAAGTTGTAGGTGCTTCATCTTCTCCCAACACATATAAACATACACAACTTACAGAAATCCTCAAGTCAGCCTTACACCACCTATTAAACAATAAGACTTTTCTCAGAGTTTGTATTTTCCCAAAGATTTCAATCTCCATAGGTCTGAGTTTGAAAGTCACATTCCTTCCAGAGCTTTTTCAATGTTTTCTACTCTTCAGTTTATCCACTGAAGCTTTGTGCTGTGCTGTTACTCCCTCACCTGCTCCTTCAGTTCATTGCAGGTTGCTCATTTCTTAAGATCTCCTGGCTAAACTGGGGTGGGCCAGTGAGAGTCTAATGCATTCCCATTGCTGTGATCACAAAAAAGTGCCAAACTGCTTTCAAATCATACATAGACACTCTATTTGGAGTTTTAAAGGAAAAACAAGTTATTAATGAAGCTTTTAGAAAAATCAGAAGCATGTTGAGCAGATGTCTGCTGCTTATATAAAGATTTACATGTAAAGCTGCTTGAGAGTATTTGATTTGGCTTAAGTAGCTTTTAAAAATCCAGAAAGTATTTTTTAAATGTTCTCAGATTTCTAAGGAATATTAAAACATCAAAGAGAGTTTGGGTGTTTGTTGGGGGTGTTTTTGCAAAATTAAAAAAAAAAAGGGCTTAAAAAGTGGAAAAGAAAATTTCAAAGACTTTACTCTCCAGTTTTTGTCAACGAATTTCATGGACATTAAAATAATTTCTGAAAGGTCTACTCATACAAACTAGGTGCTCACTTTTTTATATATTTTTTTTTAATTACCATATGTATTAACACATTACATTTATTCATAAAATAACTGCATGATTTGAGGAATGAAAGCTGCTTATTCCTTTGAAGAGTTTCAAGTAATAAGATGTTTAATGAAAAAGCAAGTATTAGCAGTCTGACATCCAGTGCAAACATACCAGATATATACTCTCCTCCAAGGCATATTTGGGTTAAAGGGACACTAAAATATTACAACAGTTCTGTGCCACTTATATTACTACAAAGTAAGTGAGGCAATATTTATTTTGAATATCACACTCTAGAAACAAATGGTAATACCTCACCAGTGCAGACTGCAACTGTTTTTAAAAGCTGCATTTTTGTTTCTTAATCCTGTATTCAGGGAATACCACAAATTCTGATAATCAGTCCGCTATTTCCTCAGACTTAGTTGTTATAAATGTATTCACTTTTTCATAAAGCAATCTGTATTTGCAATTAATCAAGTGAGTTGTCTTTTTAAGATAGTAGCCTAGCAACTTCCCCGATTCCAGGGAAGTCCCAGTTGGTGCTGCAGACCAACACAATTACTATCTCAAGGCCGATCTAACTCGTCAGAGTGTTTCAAAGTATTTCTCTGATTAATAGTAGGGAGACAAAAAAGTTTGGTGGATGATCAAAACACGTACATATGCAGGTGAATATTTGTTATATGAATGTGAGCTAAAGAATTTTTCAGGAGGATACTAATGTTTTTATTTGTCTAGAAATTAATACAGATTTGTTTCTCATTTCCAAACAGGCCCCAGGATTAAAAGTTAAGTTTTTATTAATGTTTTTACTTCTTCTCCAAAATAATAACATATTCAAATGGAGTAAAGTAAGATGCTGGAAACATGAAAAAGTACTTTCTAGCTGAGCTGAACTGAGTGTGAACCACCTTGAGTAGATTATATTGAATTCATTTCAAGGCATCTAGATTCCCTATTCCATGCAAAACTAAAGATGTACTAATTTTGATTTTGGCTTAAGTTGTGTCAGGGAGATTTAGGTTGGATGCTAGAAAAAGGTCCTTCACACTGAGGGTGGTTGGATCCTGGAACAGTCTCCAGAGAAGTAGTCACAGCACCAAGACTAACAGAGTTAAAAAGCATTTGGTTTGAAGGCACATGGTGTGACTCTTTGGGATGGTCCTGTGCAGGGCCAGGAGCTGGACTGGTTGATCCTTGTGGATACCTTTCAACTCAGCATATTCTGCAATTGTGCCATTCTGTTACCAAGCCTTTCACAGCTTCATGGCATAGAGTCTGGAAATATCAGGTTTTCAGGACTCCAAAGTTCCTCAATCAGAGCTGCAGACTTTAGAAGTTCTGTCTGAAACTGGCCACAAGGCCACCCTTATATCAACAATAGGTAGGTCTTTGAACAGGAGCAAAGAAAACCTCAGGGACAGAGCTATATCAAGCACACATTGTGCACAAACAAATTATTTGTAAAGTCTTCCTTCAAATCTAAAATAGAATTTTTCCTCTTGCTTTTCCAGCAATGGGAAATATTGTCTGATACAATGAACAACAGTAAATAGGCTTCTCTCTTCTGTAAGAACAATTACAGCTACTAGGTAATGGTCAACAACTTACAAGACAGGCCTTTCTACCTGTGCCTTCTCTGAGTCTAAAGCCTTTTAGCATATTCACCAAAATGAACATTATCTATGTCTGTGCAGACAATTCAAAGGATCAGAGTGGGGAAAAGTTTTCTTAATTCTTTCTGTTTGTTCTCTTTGAGCAACTAACAATGATCAAAAGTCTCAAGCCATACAGGGCTAATTTTAAACTTTCAATTTTGCTGCAGTTTACACAGACTAACCTGAAGAAGAGTTTTTCCTGCATGTAACTTAATTTTTGTTGTTCTCCTGAATATTCAATCAAGTAGCATCTGTAAGTCCTTTTCTAGAATCTCCTTGTACTCATTACCAGAGAAGCAGAACGGTTCTGATTCAAATTGCTGAAAGGATTTAATTTAAACCAATATACATTGATTCAGGGCTTCCTGTCCTGGGTCAGGGATGAAGATTGTTGCAAGTAACAGTAACTCTCTACCAAAGACAGAACCACTGAATGTCAAGTGGCTTAAATGGATAGTTTATACAATTGCCTAAATTTACATGGTTTATATGAAGCTGAGTATATTTTTCTTCTCTCAGTTCAACCTGATTATGAAAGTGTCCTCCTACTATATAATTCTTTAAATTTACTGTTTCAGGGGCAAGTGCTTACATCATTCTTGGATGTGATGAAGTTGAAATTATTTTAAAAAAATAATCTTTTTATTAACTTTATGAAGGACTGCCTAAGCAGTCAAATTTGATTCATCCCAGTTTCACCATCTGTGAATTAATATTGTCATTACATCTTGCCACTTATCCCCTAGTATGTTCTGTCTCCCTCCCTAGTAAAGACAAGGGGACTATTATCCGAGACAAAAAATAATAAGAATTGAGCTAATTTTAAGAAAGAATGAGTTGATGGAGGATGTTTGACTACTTACCATCTTCACCTTTGCAATTCACTTCCCATCTTAGACATGAAGACTTCTACAGTTAAAAGGCTTGCAGGCTTGTACTCAAATACATGGAAGCAACCAGATAACTGAAAAGAGATGAGCATATAAAATGTAGAAGAATCTGGCCAAATACAGCATATTTAGCTTCTTACTTGTTTACATGCTATAGGAATAAGATGAAATTTATTCTACAGAATTAAACTAAATTCTAAAAGTACATGTGGTCTGCTGATTATAGCCAAAATAAGTGTGGATATTGAGGCTTTAATTTAAAGTTTTATTACTTGCTAAAATTCACCCTAGTCTGTGAATCTCAATCATAGAAGGCTATTATTATCCTGCAAGTAACATAAGTTAAATATGAGAATGAGCAGGGAAACACTTTATTTCATCGGTTTTGAGTACCTGTTGTCTGGCTATATGACCCATTTACAGTTTTGTTTTCTTAGACAGGCTATATAGCAGCTTTAAGAGAACAAAGGATCTCTTACTTTTGCTATGAATAGCACAGAACCTCTCACCTCTGAATGGAGTCATCAGGGACACAAGATAGCTGCTGTCCTTGCAAGCCAGAAGACATTCCAACAACTTCTGCATAGTTGCTCTGCTAAATAGCAACTTTCTTCAGGAGATCAAGGGCCTGTTTCCCAGTTTGGTTTCATCTGCCATGACATATGACACAATTGTTCTCACCTTTTTACACAAGTTCTTATGCTATCAATTTCCAGCTGTCTAGCAGCCCTACACTGCCATAAGTCTGGAAATCTCAAACAAGTAAATATAGTGAGTCTCTATCCAAATATGTCCAACAAATTATACTGTGAATCTGTGCTACGTAGCTGACACAGCGTATTTACTGAACATGATCAGAATAAAAAGTATAAAGAGCATATGCCCAAGTCATTGCTAGTCTGTATCACAAGATCATAACTGTCTTTACAAAATTTTTTAAGGGATGTCATCAGAACATGCTTCCATAAGAGCATACTGTAGCTGTTATAGGAACATAATCTTCAACACTTGTATATCTCCTTTCAGATTAGTATCATAGACTCCAGAACAGCCCAAAATTGTAGGTTTTGTGGCCATTTATTGATCTGAAAGTAAATATCAGCATAACTCACCTACTTTGTTACCCAAATAAATTAGAGAAAACAATGTTTAAAAGAATGATAGGAATATTTGTTAGGCTGTGGCTTGAAACGCTATTCTAAGACATCCACAAATACTCCACTTATGTGCTGCTCATATAATATTTACAATTAAAATTTTGATAACTAAGAATTCACAACACTTTCAAGGGCTAACAGTGATCCATAGCTTCTTGCCAGCAGTTCCATTTAAGGATTCACTGGCTTGGAAACTGAGATGATCTATTATCTAGAATACTGCTTTTCAGGTTGGGTTTAAAACATTGATAGGTCAGCAATGGTATGCTTTCACCCCCTCTTCTGCAGATAATTAGAAGAATTTCTTCTGATGGAAGCTGACATTTCAGCATTTTGTGAGAACACCATGTTCTACAGATGTGCTTCTAAAAATGTGGTTTACATGAGTACGGTGTTAAGAGCAAAACATAATCCTCAGGTTCTCAGGAAGGGAAGTGTTCTAACCCAACGTGTGGTTGCACTACTAAAGGTACTTAAAGTCTACACAATTTGGATTTTTATAATATTGTTCGTTTCACTTTTTTTTTTTTTTTNTGCGATTAGATTGCTATTGAATCATTATAATAAAATTAAGCATACTCTTGTGTTCTTGCATTCACTGACTGAAGCAGTAATAAGAGTTGGTTAATGGAGTTGGTATTGGTATCGATTGCTCATTGCTTAAAAAGGAACTTGCAGGTTAATCAGATCTGTAAGTGTCTTTCTCATTATTTACATTGCTGAAGAGGATAAAATATTATGAGGAAAGACCAACGTTTGCTTTGCCAGATAAATAAAAATCAATTTGTTGTCATTAGTAAATGTGTTAAATGTAGCAAGGTAACAAATTCAGCAGCCCTCTCAAGGATGATTTTTCAAGAGAGAGTACCTTCTCAAGAGGAGTAAAAACATGGCTGTGAACATAGTACTCTGCAGGAGGTATTGCGCACTCCCTCTTCTGGTTAATTCTTCTGTTAACCTTATTTCAAAATCTGATTTTTCATGTAATGTGCAATATTAATCTCCACAGGGGATGGACAATTATGCACAGCTGTTTCTTCTTCTAATCTTGTTTCCAATTCAGAGCTTGGACATTTCTTATGCAAATTGTTTGTGTTCATGACATTCAGGTTCTCTAACAGATCTGGAGACAGCTAATGAGACTGGAAGTAGATCTTCATGAGTATCTATAATGCAGAACACCTTCACCACATATTGTTTTGTAGCTGTACGTGCAGATTCCATATCCTTGTGTGTTTGCATCCCTCTGACAACTTGCAATGCAAGTTGTATTGCTGATGGCCCAAGTTTCCTGGCAAATTCTTCTGCCAAGTTCCATCAGCTGTGGTACCAAGTATCTTGTTCAGTAGTAGTGTGCTTGTAAAAGACTGCAAAGTAAATGGATTTATAGATTAGGAAGAGTTAAACCTGATGTGAGGCAAGGTTATAAGCAAAATTATATTCATGTTTAAGTCTGTTTTCTCTAAAACTGTCCTACTAGCTATGCTGGAAATTTTTTTCCAATGAAAGTATGTCTTCCCAGACTGACAGAACATAGATACACAGGATTTGTATGAGGGTAGATGTTCTTGCTCACTTACTGGAGTCTAGCTCTGCAGTAAGGGGTATACAGTGTGTAACAGCAGGACAGGTTCTAATCTCATTCAATTGCCTGACAGAAAATGCAAGTCACAGAGCATACCTTATCAGTGTTATGTTTGTTTACTTCTGTGTGTCCATATACTGTATAAATCTCTGAGTCCATTTGGCTGAAATTAGAATGGAAGAATCGACAAAGTGACATGGGTGAAATGCAGCTTGCATTTTGATTGTGTACAGAATAGGCTTCATTTTTAAGGTATCTGAATAAACCAGATTGCAAGTAGAAAAGAAGATGCTTGTTCTGCAGTTCATGAGCTCCATTTATTTCCCAAATTGGAAGCAGGAAGAGGATTCACCTTTTTTATTGGTAATAATTAAGCAAAGACTTTTGGGCTACAACACTGAGAAGGCTGGACTAAGGTGGAGCAAACATACTGCCATACTGCCAGAAGTTAAGGATAATCCATACAGGAATAAGACTGCAATCCATCAACCTCCAGAAACATTGAATAAAATCAAAAGTATTTTAAAAATAAGTTCATGTATAAAAATACATTTAAACTTCTCTTTCTTTCACATTTTACATAAGAGAATTATCTGACCTTCCAATGAAAACAGTGATTTCTGTGAATTACTGAAACTGTCCTTTTCTTCTGGACTTCCAGCTCCATCAACATCTTAGCTTTTACAGTCTTTCAAGAAGAAGATAATTTTCTCATATCTGAATTCTTTGATAAAGAAATGTCTTCTAGAAACTCCTGGAGGCTGTGTGGCTTCAGATTTTCTTTTGTGGCTTTATGCACCTGCTGTCAGGATCCTGCATGCACTACACCCTGCATGAAAAAAAAAAAAAAGTTCCTGGGCTCACAGATGATTGTGACTCCCTCAGGCCTGCCCTGCTCCCATCACTTGGGTGCAATGGAACTGTGCTCTTGACATTCAGGTCTTTGCCCTTGCCTTGGCTCCCAGCGTTCCTTCCCCTGGTGAGTAGCTGGTCCTGCATCTGCTGCACATATACCTTTAAGGACAGAGATTTAAGTACTCTGGATGACTAGCCTTTAATTAAGTTTCTATTAGGCAACTGTATATTCACTTCCAATTTGTGACTATTAATCCTTTTATCTTAAAAATTGACTAGTTAGACAACTGCCTATTATGCACACTACTATGAAATCACCGTGCTGATGAGCCTCCAGTCTTGACAGAAAAAATCTCACCAAGAGCTGCTTTTAATATGTCAGCCCAATTTCCTCTGTTAAAATACAAGAGAAATACAAGTCATTGGAAGTGAGTGTTCTTCTGAGTTCTTCTGCTTTCTGAAAATATATTGCATCTATCTAGAAGAAATCAAAATTATTTTAATTTTATGAATTCAATTAAAAGACCTCATAGTGTTTTTGCACTGTAATCCTTTGTATAAGAATAGGATGTTAACACTGCAGTTCCTCCTGCAAGTTTTTTCTGATGCCTCACTTTTATTCTGTGCAAGACATTGGTGCTATCTGATCTTTTCAAGCAAAAGTGTTTACTGCCTCAGACCTTTAAACAGTTTCTCATTAAAATGGCTCCCATCAATTCCTTCTTGCGAGTACTGTAGTTTTGCCTGGAGCTTTCACAGGTCATGGCAAGGGCAGGAGATATCTTATTCCTTCTGGGTACTTTTGAATGAGCTGATTTTCAAACTCCTCTTAATTACTTAGGGTAAACACCATGTTTCACTCTTCCACATGTACTGCTAGATTAGCCAGTGGGAAGTCCACCTAGTTCTGGTCATCCTCACAAATTCACAAGTAAAATGTGTGCTGTTGTGACATTGAAGGCTGACAGCATATTGAGCTGCATTAATTAGTAAGAGCATAATCAGCAAGATAAAGGAAGTTATTATTTCCCTGAATTCATCCCTCTCAGAAGGTCACATCTGGAGTTTTGTATCTGGGTTTGGTCCTTGTCAGTGATATCAAGAGCTAGGAGACAATCAATGAAGATTCCACTATGATGGGAGGGCTGGAATACAGAAATACACAGCCAAGGTAGACCAGTTCTGTTTAGACTCATGTGGACATAATGGAAGGTGAATTATTGCTGCTTTGCAGGGAAAAAAAAAAAAAAAAAAAAAAAAGAAAAAAGAAAAGCAGAAAATAAAAGCAGAAGCTCATCCTGAATCATTCTTAGGCATGGAAAAATAATAATCATGAAATCTCTGTTGTCACTTTATTTCATCAATGAGGAGTGAAAAATCAGTTAAGGATTTAGCTTTTGTTTTCTGTTGTCTATAAGAATTGCTGCTGTAGTTTTCCTTCATACACAAACACGTTTTCTCGCAATTTACTGATGTTTCCAAGAAAAAACAGACGAGTAAATTTTTTACTTCAAAGAATTAGTGGTAGAAGTGTGTAGAAAATGCAAAAAAAAAAAAAAAGTTGCACATTTTGAGAAAGTATGGAGTTTACAATAAATACTGTATAGGGCTTGTGTAGGTAGCACACTACAATGTAGCACAGCATCACAAGTGGCTACTAAACACTGTCTCAGAAACAGGAGAGTTACTTCAGCCTGAGCAGAACAGACTTGACACAGCAGAGCTCAACTGTTTAGATAAAAGTACATCTTCTTAAATTAAAAATTATTTGCTCATGAACGTTTTCTTAATCCAGTGATTATATTCTTCATCATCACACAATCTGTTAATGTATATTTCTACAGATAGAATTGCCAAAAATTATGTAACAGAAATACAGGACAATGTGTCCCTAAGGAAATTATTAGAATGAAAATCAATTATTTACTTAAAGAAAATAGTTGCTATTATATTGATATGAAACTGGAGTTATTCAGCTGTCATATCACCATGTAAGGCTTCTCCAAACAAAATTTATAGGTACAGACTGAAGTCTAGAGGCAAAGAATCTGGACAGAATGCAACAATCACGGCTTTTCCTGATCTTCGGCAGCCTGATGGGTTTTCTTTTAAGAAATCTATATTGCAGGCAACACATTTTCCTACTCTGCTGATTCTTCATGACACCTGCTACAGTGACTCACTTATCATCCCTAGGCTTTTTCATAGCATTTGGAAACAGAGTAGGTTAGAGAAAGCATCCTGCCCATTTCTGTACCCCAAAAGACTCCTGAAAATAAATATATTTCACCCATCAATTGTGTCATTTCTAAAATGTTGAGAAAAGAAAACAAAGAGATTCAATAATTCTACTGTTCTTTTTAAGAATCGGAGGTAAAGGGAGGGGAAAAAAATCACTTGATTTTTTAGAAGTATGGCACATAAAAATTTCTGTGAATCACATTCAGCATGAAGGTGTGGGATTGGAGAACATTCTGTTTGGTATGGGTCAGTAACTAAACAACTGGCTGTAAAAAGCAATGCCTGCTACCTCACTAGCTAAACCCCACTCTTCCTGAGAAGGGTTACTTTTAATTTTGGATTATTCATTTTTAATTCACAGCACATTTCTGTTCTGCCTCTGGTTCAAGGATACAATCTCTGCTTGAATATTATAGTACTCTGACTGTTGGTTATCCAAGCTGATTTATAGACCAGCTTTCCTTCTCCTGTCTCTCTGCTTGTAATTTAATATAAAAAGGAAATATAAAATAGAGTCATAAAATAATTGATTAACTGACATATACTAGCAAATGAACTCACAGTTCAAAAAGGCAGAGGAGCAGAACAGATGATTGTCACATCTAACAATGACAAATACCATTTAAATGTTATGAAATGAAGTTAATACTGAGTGTTACTTTCACAGCTGATGCAGAATATGAGAATGACAACAGGTTGTCTTCTGAATCTGTTAATCCCTTTCCTCCCCCTTGACTGACACTTCTTTTGAGTTAATGGGCAAAAACAGATACTAAACATTCTGGCCTATACCCAAATTAGAGCTGTCTGCCCAAACTGGTAAGTATATCATATGTCTGACAAATTTAACCTGGTACTGCAAACTGTTCCATATGGACATAGTATCTATATGCACTAAACAGGCTGTAGGATCAGGACTCTTTCTAGATTAGAAATCAGCTACAAACCATTTAATATATTCCTCCAGTATATTCATAATTTGTTTTTACCACAAATTTCTGCCCTCAGAACTAGTTTCCTAGTGGTTCCTAGATCCTTTTTGCCCAAAAAACTGTTAGTGGACCAGTCAGTGACCACTTTCTACTTTTCTCTCATTGGAAGATATGCAGAAGAGTAATTAATAACTGTTAATATAATGACATTATACATTTTTTAAATTAATTCATACAGCTAACATAAGCTGCAATTTATTACATTTTCCACAAATAAAAAAGTTTGAGAGAATTCATTATTATATTAATGGGATTTTCTAAATATTGTTAATAAAATACACCAGTCTGAAAATCAGAGTGAGAGGGGAAAAGAACACACAACAATCTTTTCTTAAGCACAGTATGTATTTTTCTTTTTGCTTTTGACCAATTTAAAAAGCTTATAAGGAGTTCATTTCAATTTAACATTTTTGTTATGCTTTTGTTCTCTATAACCATCACTGCTGTGCTAATTACACTTAGATTTTGGCATATACCAGAGTTATGTCTCAGAAATTAAACTCTTTTAATAAAATAAAATGTTTGTGAAGTTTAAACACATTTAGAGATATGCTACAACTCTCTGTATTAAATTGTAGTGGTATTTGAATTATATTTTATTTCTTATCCACTATTCCTCTGGTAAAACTCCATTTCTGAAAAGTTGCCCTTGAAAGCATCACTTAATATTTCTGACTTCTGATCTAGTCCCTGTTTCATTAAAAACTGGGCAGAGTGTTTTCCATTTTTTATCATAAAAAGCTTTTGGTACTCTGATGTGCCTGTATAAATAGTTTCCAATTAAGATGTAAAACAGTTTCTAGTGGTAAATTTTCACTAATGTCAGTAGGAGCAAAGGTGGAGATATATACAGAGAGAGAGAGAGAAATTTGAGGGATATATACTCTGTTGTTATATTTTTCTGTCGCACCTTTTATTTTTTCCACTTTATAATTTTATGAACTGCTACAAATATTTCCTAGGATGTCTTACATTTTCAATAAGGAATATTCAGAGCAGTTTCAAAACTTGTCTAGATATTTAAGATGTAAAATGTCAATAGCCAGAGATAAGAGCTGACATCTGGCCATCCTGATCCACAAAGAGCAGAGATTAGATGTAGATCAATGTACAATAAATGTGTCTTTGTCCTAATATTTAGTCAGTGCCCCTCCTGTTCAAAAACCAAAGCGCTATGTTAGGATCTGGATCCCAATTTGGTCCTAATGAGAAAGTGAAATATGTATGATACTACTTTAATTTTCATCCTTCAGGATATCTAGGTTCTAAGCACATGACAAAGAATTGTGAAACAGCATCACAAGGTTTCTTAAAGCAATATCTTTCAAAGTCTGGCCATCAGTTAATGGCTGGCAGCTCGATCAATATGAGATTGCATCAAGAACCTATTTCCTGCAGGAGGTCAGTAGAAATGTCTGCTCTGAATGGCTAACTAAAAACTTCTATTTATCTCATTATGTGCAGAAACACACTATGGTTTTATATTTTCTCTTGAGTGGTGGAGTGATGATCAAAACACTAATTGTACAGGCTCAAAACTGCCAGCAGCACCTTATTTCTCCCCTACACATGCAGGTTTTTTTGGTTTTACTTTTCCATAGAGACAGCATAGTGGTTTTTAAAGCTAGCATTTCATCTTCAGGTGATCACTGTCAGTTCATACACATATTGGTCTAGCCAGGATTTAGGTAATGTAGCAGGGGCCTGATCCAGCTCTCTCAAAAAATCAATGAGACTTGCTGATCTCCGTGGAGGTTAGATCAAGCCTCAAATACACTGGGGGAGATATTTTCTGAAGCACAAAGGGTAGTAAGACATAAAAGTTCCAATTCCTATTCATTACCTTGAAAACCTCTTCTAATACTTCTTTCCCAATGTGAAATAAAAATATAGATCAGGGAAATGTAAAAAAGGCATTACTTCCCTGGACATAGAGAATTGCTAGCTTGTTTTTTTATCTTGTCCTAAAGTTGCTATAAAAGTACTTTGAAAATTTCTACTGTCCCTATTAAGCTAGCTGGAATTCAGGCTTTCATTTAATGGCTTTGGTAGAGTAGAAAAATCAGAGCTAAATCAAAAAAAAAAAAAAAAGTGAAAGAGACATTTTTTTAAAAAGCTGCCTAAGCGATACACTTTGTTGTACACCATCTTTTCATAGTAGGGTCCCTCCAAATATGCAATGATTTTATTTAAGTATAGATAGAGTAGATGGAATTATTGAGAAAGGAGAGTAGAAAAGAAATATCATTATTGTAAAAGCATTTTTCTACCATTTTTGATGGTTTCCACACCTCTAATCACTCTTTGGCATTATAATAAGAGCACAAATTTATCTTTGCCCTCAATAGATTGTGACACTGTGACTTAATTATAAAAGGCAAGCCCTCCCTTTGCTTAACAGCTAAAAGTCTTGATCTTTGGCTTGGAGAGTCATTTGCCTTGTCAACAGTAAAAGATGAGTGAATAATCTCAGTTTGTTCAATTATGTTTACTGCTTCATCTTGCCCCTTACCAAATATTTGTTATAAAGGAAACACATCATTGTGTCATCAAGGACCATTATTTAAACTGCAGAATTATTAATCTGCAGAAACTGAGCTACCACGGATTTTTTTTTCTCGAATTACATGTTTAGAGAAAAAATGCACCAGATCAAGAATAATTTTTCTATGGCCACATAGTGATCTCCTACTAATTTTGTTTCTTGAAGAAATGTATCTCTTAAAAAAAAAAAACAAACAACAAAACAAAACAAACAAAAAAAAAACAACTCAGAAATTTAGCTGTTAGTGTGCATTTCACTCTTATGAATTTTGGATGTTCCAGTGGATTTAGATAGCCAGAAATGACCCAGCAGTAGTGTAATGCTTATAAAGCAATGGTGTTGGCCAATGGGCATTGAGTCTGTAGATTATAATTATTGTAAATTATAACAATTGCAAAACTATTGACAACCTCTAGTAGGTTTCAGGTCCTTAATCTTTAGTAGGATTAATCTCATTGAACTGTAGACATTCACCATATACATGTCTGAACTGAATTACTTTAAGTCTCTGTGGATAGTCCGTTCTCAGTATAATTATTATTGTACTCTTGTGGGCATCTAAAACAGGTCAAATGAACTGTGTTTTACAAGTGCCTATTTCTCTTGGCTAACTGTAACAGTAGTTTAGCTACTACTGCGCACATAAATGTCTTATTACAAATACCTGAGGACCTGAAAAAAGGATCTGATTTGTGACCCTCAGGATGTAATTTAAAAGATGTACTTTTGGCCAGCCAGGTGTTTTAGACTCTTCCAAGTTCCTTCTCAAGGAAGGAGGGAATAGCAGGTCATTGTTTTAAACTTCTTTCCAATTTCAGAGTTGCTATGCAGCATTAGGACCCTTGTTCCCTTTGAAGAATATTTTGTTTGGAAAGTTTTCCTTCGGCTAGATAACAGCAGTTTTTCTAAGAAATTTTCTAAGAATTAAACCTTTTCTGCCCTGTCTCCTTGGAGGCTAAAGACTTGGAATGACTTTAGAATGGCCAAAGTTTTTATACTTATGAATACACTGACAGAACTCAAGTTGTTTTCTCAGAAAAAAATGAATGGAATAAAGAATAGAATAAAGTTTCTCTGTGTATCACTCACAATGAAAGCATACATTCACATGTATTCAAATGGAACATTATGAAATCTTTTGCTTTATTAAATACTTCTGTCATGTAATCAAACATTTTGATGGTTAATCTTAAAGAAACATAACCCAAATCAAACTATATATATATATACTCACATTGGAAGCTGAATTTATTTATCAGAATGGATTGTACACACAAGAATAATATTAAGGCTTCTCTGAATTATCCAACCATTCATCTTTCTTTCAAAAATTTAACTCCTAAAGTAAAAACTCCAGTAAAATTTTCTTTGTCCCTACGGTTTTCATTCTGGGTTCACAAAAGATGAGCAAGAGACTCTGTGAGAGAAATCAGTCTTTTTTAATTGATATCTATGGCAATAGCATTTTGCTTAATATATCTACATTTTATTATCACACGAAGCATATATATCTTTTGCTAATAAGGAAAGGAAGTGCCTTTGTTCCATTGTTTTTTTCCTTTCTTTTTCATATCTTTCACTCGTATCCTCCCCTCATAAGAAAAGAAATATTTAAAAGTAAATAAACTATTTCCACTGTCTTTCTCTAGTAATCTTTCCTGACATAGTGCATGAGGAAAATATACCTAAATATTAGTACTTTATGAGCACTTAAAAAGAGATTTGTTTGCTGAAATAAAATTGTTTTAGAGAAATATCTACTTTGGTACTTCATAGATATAAGTAAAAAAAAAAAAACCAAAAAAAACCAGATTCTTAGTCTATAACTAAGTCAAAGATTTTTTTTATCTAATAGGTGAATATTTATTGTTTCTGTTATCTAGGTGACCTGTTGTACTATCCTTCTGCCCACTTGATTAGCAAAAAAAATTGCAGTGAGTGTAACACTAAATATATAGATAAAAATGCAGGATGCAGCTAGACATCTGAGGGATATCTGAGTTTTAATCAACCTGCCCAATCAAAACACAAATCTCCAAATCCTTACTATATTGTTTTAATTTCCTTCCTTTAAAACAAAACAAAAAACTATGACCAAACAAAAACTATCCAAATAAAACCAAGAAAATCAAAAGATCACACATTTACATGATACTGGATCATCTAACAGATTAGGGCATAACCACTGTTTGACAAGTGTTTGATTTTTTAATAGTGAAATTTTGGACCAAATAACAATAAAATGAGGCCTTGGATAGGTATTTCTGAGCATGAGTTTGGTAACACATGAAAAAGGGAGATTTCTGCAAACCCTTAGCATTTGATTAGTCTGTCAGTGCCCCAGGAAGACTTGAGACCCTTGTGCCCAACCAGTTTCCCTTCACTTTATCCCACTTAATATGTGCTTAAGGTTGCATCATCATGGAATAGATTTTTGAGCACATTCCACCCATTCCATCTATAACTTCTGTACAGTTAAACTTCTGTTAGGATATGAGTATACTTCCCAGTTTCCTCTAATGTTATCTCCAGCCATTTTTCCACAACAGGATACAGAATTTCTTCAGTTAAGCAGCTGTGATATCATCAGTTTGCCTTGGTAGAAGGCAATCTCAAAATAATGAGCAAGATTGTAGCTGAGGCGATGAAAGTAAAAGAACAGGGTAGTGTCTAGTGGTTATAAGCATGAATGGTCAAGTACAGGTTAAAGCAATGCAGCACTGAAAGCTGAATAGGACTGCCTTCAGCAAAAACCATGTAAATCTAACATGAAAAACTCCCATATGTGGTAAAAAGACAAAGGAGATGGGGTAAGGTAAGAAAGTAAGCTATGATCTCTACAAGAATGGGAACAAAGAGAAGTTGCTTCACTGTTGGTATCCCAAACCTTCTGAACCTTCTGAACCTTGCCATCTGTTCAGCTCCACAGCTTACAATGAACCCTCTTTCCCCTTCAGTGGAGAAAGAGGACTTTTTTTTTTTATTTTCTATACACCAAATGTAAGAAAGTTAGCAACTTCCAGCAATTCCTTCTTCAGATCAGCTGTGTTGACCAGTAAATTAGCGGGGTAAAGCGAATCCTTCACTCTGTGGCAGGCAGAAATAAGGAAAAGGCATTGTAGGGCCAAGGGACTCTTCAGAAGAACTCTTCTTAAGAACTGTTGTCTTTCTCATCTCTGTGAAATGCACCAGCAGCCTTCTGTTGTCCTTAGTATTCTGACAGATTGGCAAAAAGTTTTCCTATGATGACTGTTTCATGCCCCTGTAGCCCAGTCCACAGGAGTTTAAGTCATGAAAATGGGAGCAATCACATAGGAAGAAGAGTTAATGGCAGCAGTGCCACAAGGTCCTGTGTTCATTCATCCAGCTCCTTTTTTATCATACTAATATTAATCATTTAATAAATTGACATCATTCTGCTTCACTAACGAAGCTATGACTGTGTGACTGTTATTTAGGAATAGCAGTAATTCTGAGTAACATTTCTCAGGCAGTTATTCCATTCAGTATTTAAATTAAAAGAGGAGCTCTGTGATTATGGTGCAGATGTAACAGAACACACTTCATTTTAGTCTCAATCAACGCTCAATTAACAGAGGATGCAGCAGATAGGAAATAATTGCATTTACTACTTTGCTTCTGTTTTATGTTAGTGCCATTGTAATAACTCTATTAATGGGATAATTAATTTTTTAGTTTAAAAATTATCAAATAGCCTGGTATAATTCAAGCATAGAGTCTATATATTGCTGAGTAAAAGATATTGTGGAGCAACAGAACTAAAATATGCTTTTAGATTTAATTTTTTGTAATTCAGAAGTCTTCAAAACCAGCTCAAAATTCAGCAACTGAGAGTTTATATCCTGCATCCATAAATGACCACTTAGGAACTTCGCTCTGTGAAAAGTCTACTACGTGCCCAGGCTCTGTGCCTTGTAAAAATAGAAAAGAAGTTTTCTTTTGTTGAACCAATTTTGGACATGAGAAAAGATCAAACCCCAGTTGAGGAAATATGGATTTTTCAGTGCACTATAGCACATCAAACTATACAGTTATGATCTGCCTTTAGGGACAGATATCGTCTGGATAACTAGCATGATATTGCTGCTTCTGAAAATGACATATTTTTCATAGTGAATATGAAATCTGTTATTAGAGAATAACAGATGTAACTATAACGACTTCTGAACACCAGTTCTCCCCTTAGATTTGTGGATGTTCTTTTGTTGGAATATGAAGTTTTGGCAAGAGGAAACTGCTAGTCTTGACTTAAACATCACTGATTTACCACAGCTAAATTAGCATTTTACTCAATGTCTCAGTACAAGTTCCCAATAAAAATTTCTGCCAATACATATTGTAGACAACAGCTCTGAGCACAATTTTGCTTTTCTATACCAGAAAAATTTATACAATTATCAGCTTAAGCTGTAATTGGATTTAACTAATTGGTAAACCGGATTTTTATTCATTAGATTTATACATGTATCAGTTCCTCATTTAAGGTCTAATTTAAATTCAATATAAGCAACTGGATGACTGAGATATATTAAAAAAAATGCAGCAGAAAACCTTGAAAAAGCACAGCCATTTCTTCGCTTTGATATTTTTAAATATGTCTATTATTAAATCTGATTACTTTTATATATAATACATATATATATATATATATAATATATAATAATATATAAAATACAGATTTCTAGGAGGTCATCCTGTGAATTTTGGTATCAATTTAGAAAGAAATGCAGAAGCCCTTTAATTTAATGTTTATCAAATCTTACATGTAGTCCATACATATCTGAGGAAATGAACACACTAATTTTAAAATGTGCTTATATTTTAAAAATGAAGGTGTTGAATAACTGTATTGCTATGAACTACTTCCATGCTTTTACACTGTAAACACTTTTAAACACTGTAGTAACTTAAAAGAAAAATTATGACTATGAATAAATGACCATTCACAAAGGATCATTAATTTCCTGCTACAGAAGTACTGCTATTGGAGATATGGGATATTGAACCATGAACTGAGCCCACAAATTTCCATAAAATCCACAGATAATACTGCTGTGCTTTGTTATTATTTTAGAAGGTTTTTCAGGTTTGTCTTCACTATATCTATAAAAAGGGGTAGTGGAAAATAAAAGATGAAAGCATAGTTGACACATTCTAAGACCTTCCCTATGTATTTTAGCAAGATTCTGACTGTAATCACAGATGTTCTGATTGTACTCCTCTCTGTGTCTTTTGTTAAAGCACACATGAGAGCTTTTGTTAAAGCAACCTGAATTGTCCGACCATTCCCACTCATCATTTTCCTGCAATGGAACAGTATAAAGAAATATTCCCTTTCCAATAAATCTGTCTATAAGTGAACATTTTGAGAGAAGATACAGGTTCCAGTCTACCACATATGTCTACATACAGTGAAACCTCACAGCAGTGACATAATGTTGGCAATTGCAAAATATAAAGATAAAAATGAAAATTATGAAAAAAAAAAATGCATATTTGAATATAAGAAAAAAAGTGGTAAGAGTTAAGATATGAAAGATAAAACGCATGCAAAGGAGGAAAGTTAATGTAGGTAAATGAAGTTAGAGACAATAGAGAAAAACACGGGGAAAAAAGAAAACTCCACTTTCTGAAACCCAGCCAATAATTTTAGTAAATATATAGATAATTTTCATGGTGTCCCACAAAAACAAACACAGTTTTCATTTGGACAGATGTCATTTTTATGTTTCATCGTATGTTGTCCATTACAGGTGTCTTTTGCAAGTGAACTGGTGGGAAGGTAAACACAAATTTGAGCAGTATACACTATGTCTTCATTTAATCCTTGTCTCTGTGTAACAATTTTGGCTGTATGTTACCAGTGACTCAAAAGTTTTGGAATGCTTATCATAGTGATATCTTTTAGACACCTACCCACTCAATTTACTGGAATATCAAGGGTGTGAGATTAAGAATTGTACAGATGCACCTCAGATTTTTCCGTTTCATTTTTCATAGGGTCCTATATTGTCTATAGTGTGTATATATATATATATATATATATATATATATATATATATACACACCATGTTGTCCTTCAGTCAATTATTTCTAATCGTGAAGTACACAGAAATTAATTCTCAATGTTTTCTGATAGACTACCTGGCTAAACACCAATTAATCCTTGTGACAAATGTTTTCTGATAGACTACCTGGCTAAACACTAATTAATCCTTGTGACATTTTTATGAATAATTAGGTTCCTGTTCACAGGGGTTTTGAAGATATAGTCTTAGATACTGCTAAAACCCAGTTGCCTTCAGCTTCATCCAGTTATTTTAAAGAGATTTCCAATTGCATATAGTTTTAGCATTCCTTTCGCTTTCTCTGTTTTGACATGACAATCTTTTTGACATGACAGTCTCCTCTACAGGGCAGCCCTTGTAGGCAAGATAATTTACTATGGTCAAGACAGTGATAATATTCATCTTTATAACGTGAAGATTAAGGAAATGAAAATTCTACGAGCTCCTGTCATGTCCTCTTCTTGCGCAAGTCCATTGACAGTCTTTTCACTGCCCAGGAATCCCTGCCGTAAGTAGCTGTTTGAACTGTGTTTTAAATAGGAAGGGACACATTCTGCTTAACTGTTACACTAGCTTAAATCCGAAGTAATTCCAGTGAAGTCAGTGGATTTGCTCTAGATTTAATCCATTCTAACTTAAAGCAGAATCTAGCCCTTTGATTCCTGCTGCCATTACTCAATTGTTGGGAGATTTACTGTATGGAGTGTGCTCTGAACAACTAAAGCACTGCAGCATAGTTGTTGATCTACTTACCAGCAGAGTAAGAGCTTTATATTTGACATAGCTGAAACTTCTGAGTAAAAATAGATTGTAGAAAATTCCCAGCTCAGCTCTAATATCAATTTTCAGGAAGCAAAAATACAGCTTGCCACCAGGCTAGATTAGTTGAAATGGAGGTAGTTTAGTGCACAATGCTTTCTAATATACTGAATACTCTGTCTGCAACACTCTAAATGGATAAAATGATGATCTGATAGCAAACCTAAAAATTACTTTTCCTAATGGGAAAATGACAAAAAAAATCCAAACCGTTGAATACTGCACAGCAGCAATTCATCATCAGAACTGACAGCAAACAGCCATTCTCATTGACTTTCTCAAGTTTTCATAACACAAGAATTTTAAGAGAGATGAGAGGAGAAAGTGCTTAGCTAATATTTTATTTTAAAACTGTATTAAAATTTAACAAAGTATTTGATAGGCTTTTTGAATGAGTAAATAAGAGGACAAATGGGGAACTTATGAAAAAATAGAGCAAGACAGTATAACATATTATTATAATAACAGAAAATCTTAATGATCACAACAACAACAACAAGATCTGTGAAAATCTGTCAAGAAAGGAAAAGGAATTGTCAGTCAGATTAAATTTTCTCCAGTCTACACTGTTTGCACCAGGATATGTGGGCCAGTTTTACTTCAAACAGATAGTGGGGATTTATTTCAATTAGACAATTTTCTTTTTACAATATTAAAATATTCTAATCAGTAGAAAGGGAAATTACATAAAAAATATTAAATATACTCTTAGCTTTTCTTAACAAAAGCTACAGGAATTCATGCATGATTCAGAGACAACTGGGAAAGATCTACTGTTCTGTTAAAATAGAATCAAGCATACATCACATCTACTTCTTCCTAACCTGTAGTTGGGATGTGGATCTCAACAGAAAGAAAAGTGACAGAAATTATCTAGTGAATTGTAAAATTTTGGAAGTTAAATGCACATTTGTGTATACCTATGGGCACATATATATATATATATATATATATTTCTATGTATGCACAATCCTAAGCTGCTATTTTGCATGTACTATTATGCAAATTCACCACTTTCCTCCCTCAGCAATATTTGTGCTCTTTAAAAGTCTACCTTTGTTCTGAAGCTGTTTCATGTTTGTTTTCAAAGACTTCCTGTAAAATATTGGTGGTTTGTGGGGGGGTTTGACAGCAAAAATAAGAAACTACCTTTCCATTTGGGTTAGAACTGAGATGAAATAAGGAATGGCTGCCGCCAAGCAGAAAATTTTCTCACTTTATGTGTGCCAGTTAATTACGACACTTCAGAGGCGCTTCTGAAAGGATAAGGCAAGCTGCATAAATTTAGCTGTAATCCAGGCAGGCAAAACTAATTTGCAGGGGATGGCCTTATCTAGCTGCTGCAGCTTTCTCAGAAAATTAACCTTGGATATTTGGGCCCAATTCAGAAAGTGTTTGATTTTTTTTTTCCTTTCCTACTCTGCATAAGAGAATTTTAAATTCAATACAATACCTGACTTTTAAGAGGCACTATGAATGCCATAGGCAGTTCAGAGTTATTACTGACAAGCAAAAAAAAAATATTTATATACATACATATATATGATTGTCCTTCATGCCCATTATCCTGCCTTCTTGCCTGTGCATCAGAGGGTTTATCACCATATGTATGGGTTGGGGGACTCTTTGGATTAACAGAAGATGCAGCTCATTTTAATGTACTTAGAAAAATTCATCAAAGTTCATTGCAGAATAAGTCATGCATACTGACTTGTTCATTCCAGTGGAAATGAAGAAATCCTCATAAAAATAGAAGTTTAATGAAGTGTTGGAGCAGAGTCCTGCCTGTCATTCCAATTACCACTGATTTAGAATTTTTTCTTGCTATACCAGTATTAATTGCTCTTACTCAGCACAACCAAAAGTTTACCTTAGATTCAGAAGCTTCACCAGTTCATGGGTGAAAGATTTAGTTAACAAATGTTGCCAAATCCACCTTAAAAGCTTCAGGCATGATATGAAGTATAAGAACTGTAACTGGCTCCTTAGAATTTTGCAACTTAACTCAGTAAGACTGCCTTTTATTTTACCTAACAGCATTAAGAAGTTGACAGTATGATTCCCCCCTCTGCCCAGGCAATATTCACTGTAGGTATACATGAAAGCATAACTCATAAAATATTTTGCTTCCGTAATTTAACTCGTTTAAAGCCACCGGATGTTCTTGGACAAGAAAATTTGTGATAGGTTTTTGGCCATATCTGATCACCTCAAAACAGGTTTAATATTATTTCTTTTGATATTTTTAGTCAGATGATTCTCTCTCCTCTTTGCAGAGAGGTAGATATCTACTTTATAGATACTCATTCCAGTCTAAGTTTGATGACTGGCATAGGACCACAAAAAGATAAATACCTTTTGGGTCACTTCACTGACTCCTATCTTCATTGACAAGTGTTCTGAATTTAAGACAGCCAAATTCATACAAATTAATCTAATCCCAAGTTAAAGTCCACTGACTCTTCTGATATTCAGCAGTACGTTAATCATGACAATCTTTTAAATGCATGCTCAATTGTCATTCTATTTTCATTAGGCCCTTGAAAATACAGCTAGCTTTCAAAAGAATCTATAGATTCAATGCACATAATTGAGAATATTCCTATCCAATGTAGAAAATTGCATGGCAATGCAATCTTCATTCTTACTCTGAATTTTGCCAGGTTTTAACAACCAAGGGCTACTTATGATCAATGAAACACAGGCTAATTTAGAACTGCCCATCTTAACATCAGACTCAGTATGCTCCCAGGTACCTTTTATTCTTGCATTATGTCAATATAATTTTATGTCGTGTCAAGATATAGAGTAGCTGTCATTTGATCCTGATTTTGGCCTTCAAAGCAGTAGTACGACTGCATGTAGATATAAATGCCAACATAACCATTCCATAATGAAAGATTTGTCCTTTCATTGTTGTAATCGTTACGGTCATTGTTATTTTTATTACTGCTTAATTTTTACCACTGTAAAAGTTTGCAATGTGCTGGCTACTATCCATTCATGTAAGAAAGTTCAACAGTAGCCCAGTACAGCTTCTATTCAAAGAGATATATGCTACATGAAAGGCAGAAAGGGGACAGTTACATGTACAGGTACGTACAGACTTTTTCTTAGAAAGTAAAAAAGATTCAAATCTAAAAGTTCATCCTTAATCTACAAGTAAATGTGAAAAGTAGTAAAGCTGAGATATGAAAAAATAGTGTGTACAGCTATCAATAGCGAGCATAAAATGGAAATTGACTAAAGCATCTGGCTAGCAAACCATAGCAAAATTTCTCCTTTGGAGATATTTTTTGCAAATATATTGTATTCTTAAACCAGAGCTTAAGTTGTTTCCATTTCTAAAAGTAGTTCTTCTCTCTGAAGCTTTATATGCTGTTAATAAATACATCCCCTGAATGTGCAGATATTTCACTCAGAGCAAATACAAAACAGAGCCAAGTTGCAAGAGATAGAAAGATGATGATCTTCAGAATTTTCTTGCTTCAGCCTACCAGATACACACAGAGTTACTGATTCACTAAGACACCTTAATTTGTCAGGTTTTGATTATTTTGGACACAAAAAATAGAATCAGATATTCAGTTGAAGTGGGAATATTGCTATTAACATACAGTGACGCGTAATAACATTTTCAACACGTGTGCTTGAAAGTGTCAAGAGCAAAACATCAGTGTTAGAGATCACTCATATTTTAGCCCTTCCCTGTGTAAAGAATAGCCAGGGTTTCTGAAATTTGTTAGATAGTCTGGTGACTATTACAGATAGGTGCACTAGGTACCTATTTCCAGATTTCTAGACTGTAGAAATTAAAAATCAGAACCTACACAAACGTTACTATTCAGCATCAATTCACATGAACTTCCTTTATGTGGAAATTCTTAGTCTTCGCATAGACAGTAAAATATTGAAAAATTGTCTCATGTTGCTAAGCATTACACGTAAAATGTAGCTCAATAGTGCCAGGCATTTCCTAAGCTATATATGTAGTTTTACATGATAATCAATGAAAAGAAAGAAGCATGTCCACTGATATATTCTTGGTGAGATATAAATCTGATAGTAGGTTTATGGTAGGATTCCTCTTTTCTTTCACCACTTAGAAAAATTCTTAATTATAAATTTATCATCCAAATAACTGAAATTGGGCACATTGAATCATAACCAAAATACTATTTGCATCTCATTCTGTGTCAATGCCTGAAGTGTTATGCATTTGTTAACCAAGGAAAAGTCAGAATAGAACCACTAAACACACTTGGAATAGTCAAGACCCATGAAGCTAAACCCCAGATGAAAGAATTCCACCATATATTTTGAATATTTACCCAATCTAGCATCGTCACAACTGATTACAGGACTTCACTACTTCAGTCTTCAAGACACAACATGGTACTACCATAGAGATCTGATGTAACTGGACTAGTATTAGCATTATTTAGTACCACAAATGGGTCCAGCAGTGCTAATAAAAATGTGTGTTAGAATCCAGAACCTCCAACATTGTATTTACCATTTAATAAGTAAGGAGAGTAACTACAAAATCGTACATTAAAGAATCTCAGAACACCTTTGCATGTCATTTGGCAAATTCAAAAATATGGCTAAAACCCCACTAGGAAGTGTATCTAATGTCAGAAAACATTGACTTAGTGGTTACTGCTTAGAGAACATTAGGCTTGGAATATTTCCATTTTGTTGGGATTTTAAATTTCTTGATGTGATAGAGATGTTTTTAATGCCAATATTGGTTGCATTGTTCACATGTATGCCCTAAAATCTGGGTGAAATGAGAATCTTTATTAAATGGCTCTGATTTAATACGTTAAAGGGATTTCCAATGATATAAAGGGCAGAACTGTTGTGGTTTTTAAAAAAAAAAATAAAAAACAAGCACAAAACCACGAAAAACAATCAGGAGCAAAGAGGAACTTCAGCAACATGACGATGTAAGTGGATTCACAGTAGACAGACAAGTTTGTACAAAGACTCCTCAGGGAGAGAAGAAGCCATACAATATAAGTATGTGAATGTACTGCTCACTACTTCAGGGCAGGGCAGAGGTAAAGAATATAGGATGCTGTTTAAGTGGTAGAGTTAAAAGAAGCAAAGTCAAAAAGGAAAATGTGATCAACTGGGTTAGAATAAATTGAGTAGTAGCTGAAGGTATAGATAGAGTACAGTCCATAAGACTTGACAACAAAATAATTTTGATAAGGCATCATTAGAAATGACTCTAGATACTTTGAAGGAACAAACGAGATTATAGCAATAAACATTACAAAAGAGTGTTGAAGTTAAGGATTGATTCTTAGGAAAGTCAAGAATTATTTATTTATTGAACTATTCTCATGCATTTTTTTTTTTATTCAGGTATGCAAATTCCTTGTCTGCATTTGGCCATGTGGATTTCCCATAAGGCAAAGAATACATGAATGTGTGCTTTGCACCTATTGAACCAGTAAGGCAGCAAATAACAATTGATTTTATTCTTTATCTCTAACTCTTTTTTTTATCCAATGGAAAGAAAAAAAAAACAAACAAAAAAACAAACTGGATAAAGCACCTGTATTTTCTTCTTCATTCTAATTTTACTTCTTCCATTTCTTTTTGCACACTGCAATTTTAGAGTCACCAATAGGATATTAATTCCCTGAATAAATGACCCATCAGCATTTCTCAGAAAGAATAATGAAAATCAAGCTTTTCTAATTTTTTATTCCAATAATTACAACTCTGCTGATCATTTCCAGTTATTTTTCTTTCAGTTTAGGTTTAGTCTATTTCCAGTAAATCCTTTGCACACTTTAACATTCACTCTTTTGTATCATTCAAACAATCTCGTCCGTGGTAAAGGCAGTTTTCCTAATGAAATGTCAAACCACCAAGTGGTTACTTTTTGATTTAGCTCAAGGTAGAGTGCTGTAGTTTAGAGCCACTGACCCGTTGCTAAATTCAATTTCCCTACTGTTTAATTAATTTATGTCTATAATTTAATGATATTTGATCTGATATGTGCATTCAAGATATAGTGTGTGTATCTAAATAAAATCCTGAATAGGTTACAAAAAATTACTAAAACCATATTTTTCTTCTATGGAGTTATACTATAAAATTTTTAATTCAATTTTTGTCATTTTATACATTACATTGTGTTTCCCAGAAGACCTAAATAAATATACTAACATTTCCAAGAAAAATTGGAAAAGATAATAACTTTTATGAAAACCTTTTTGCGGG
>VXBA01000057.1:68601-95386 GCA_013399895.1 Serilophus lunatus
AAAAAAAAAAAAAAGCAAAGCAGAAACCCATGACTCTGACAGGTCCATATCTGCAGCTGTAAAAGTCAGCACTTTACTGTGTTTCAGAGAGGCTAAGCTGATTTATGCTAGCTGAGAAGGCTTGGCTCAAAAAGATGTCAGAGTACTTTGGAAATTTTCCTTAAATAGTAGCTCTTGTAACATAAGGAGACTTAAAAGAGCTTTCATTCAATTCTCTCATCTCTATAATCTCTTGCTGCCTGACAAATAATCACTGTAGATGAACTTTTCACTTCATTTTCAACATATGTCAAAATGAGAGCATACACCCTTTCTCCCAATGTGCCAGAGAAGAATATATATTTTGAGTCTGAAAAGATACTCAAAACAAGCTGAATAAATGATTAGATATGAAAGTCCTTAGTTTTTATTTGTATTAATTGAGTGGAAAGCAATAAATTCCAACCATCAATAATGCTTTGACTTAATTCACCACTGTATTATTTCAGATGCATTTCAGTATATTTCCACCGGAGTTACAAGAAAGCTACATAACCATAAACTAAACTATTCTTTATTCAAATCCTCTAATATCTCCCATCTGTATTCTTTGTAAGTCTACTGAATTTTGATACATATTACAAACTTTTGTTTTACTATGTAGATATAGAAGCAGACATATACTGTGGCCTTCTGTGGGACTGTACCCACGCTCAATTATATATACACTATCTGTGTATACATACTGCAATAGGCTCACTGCAAGCACTGGTGCTTATCAGATAATTGCTCAAGTGTAAACTGTTTCCCATGTCATATTTTATCAGGTTGCTAAGGATATTTAACATGCTCTAAAGCTACCTATTTTTAATTCAACATTGTCTATAATGTAACCTTTTTTTTCTTTAACACTTAATGCTTTATATTATGTGCTGCAAATAAGTAATTTGGATTTCAGTTAACAGGCATTTATTGTACAGTTAGGCTCAACTGACTGCTTCAAGGACCCTTTTTATGATTTAATCCACTCACAAGAAAATTCAGTTGCTATCATAATATCCTCAAAAAATTCACCAACAACACATATAAAATTAATGAAATGTGAACATCTAACTGACATGAAATATGTAGAGAAAATTAACCATCAATTAGCATACTTTCTTAATGTCAAAAAATATTTAAATTAATTCAATCTTTCACTAATTAATTCAAATCAGATTTACTTTCTTTGTTTATGAGACAATTAAATTTCTAAAGAAGGCTGTTAGTTTTTCAGTGTGAGTAGTGGAACCATAGCTATACCCACAATATATATGCATTTCAATTCAGCAGCACTGGGTTGCGATTTATATTGCCAGCTCCTAAAACACACTTACAAATAACATACCATGGTATTTGTTTTTGCCTTCAAAAAACTAAAGGATTTCCATAAACCTGTTGTAAAAGGTATTGAAGTAGTTCAGCATTTAAATCGTTTAAACATTTAAAAAAATTAAATTGTCAGTGTTTATCCAGTTGGATATTTAGCTGCTCTGATGCTGCACTGTCAGAGTCAGAGTGACAGAGAGCTTCGTAAAGTAGTAAAATGAAGGTGAGAGCTGCTGGAAGTACAGCAAGCTTAACCCTCTATCCTCTCCAGCCTGGCTTCAGTAGGTGGGATGCAAATTGAGATAATAGGTGGTGATAGTTTGTGGATGCTAAGTAGAAAGTTTGGAGACACAACAAAACTTGAAAGGACACTGCAGAATTCAGCACTAACAAAATGGGTTTGTTTTATTTATGTCATCCTATCAAACATAGGGATAGAGGTCCTAGGGTCTAGCTGATCTTGACAAAGTAACTAGACTGAAGCCTAACAGAAGTACAAAAAGCAAATGAACAGATATTTTCTGCTCAAAAACATACATTTTCCACTTTCTCACCCACAAAAGTTACTTTGCCAAAGTGAAAATCCATTCCTGTGCCATCTCTTCAACTTAGCTTTTCTCAGACATCTACTCAAATGCAGAGGCTTCACAGGCTGTCATAAAGGTCAGCTTACATATGTTATTTCCTTTGCCAATCTTGAGAACAAAATCCAAAATCAGTTTTTTTTAAACCAGCAAGCCCTATTTTACGGCCCAAGAAATGTGAGGATGTTTCAGATGAAAACCGAACTCCTCAATCTACTGTCAGAAGCCACTAGGCAAAACCTGCAGAGTTAAAAGAATATATATATCTCTTTGTAGCTCAAAAAGTCAGACACCATCTCTATATCAGTAGGAATATCCAGATAATTTAAGAGGCAGACGTAAAAGCATAGCACTGCAGCTGCTGAACCCTTAAGTCAAAGACTGAATACAGTTGTAGAGACTGCACAAAAATGAACAAAGGCTTACTGAAAGATTATGCTGATAATTATTCAATATAATTGTCTTAGACAGTTGATCATGGAATGATAAAATATCCTGAGTTGGAAGGGACCACAAGAAAAATCAAAGTTCACCTCCTGGCCCTGCAGAAAACAACTCCAAGAATCACACTATGTGCCTGAGTGCATTGTCCAAGTGCTTCTTGAACTCTGTCAGGTTTGGTGCTGTGACCACTTCCCTGAGGGGCCTGTTGCAGGTCTCAACCACCTATGGGTGGACAACCTTTTTCCTAATATCTAAACTAAACCTCCTCTGACACAGCTTTAGGGCATTTCTTCATGTACTGTCATTGGTCAACACACAAGAGATCAGTGCCTGTCCTTCTCCTTCCCTCACAAGGAAGTTGTAACTGCAATGAGGTCTCCCCTCAGTTTCCTCTTCTCCAGGATGAACAAACCAAGTGACCAAAACTGCTCCTCACACGGATTCCCTGTAGACTCCTTACCACCTTCATAGCTCTCTAATAGCTTTATATGTTTCTTACATTGTGTTTCCCAAAACTGCACACAGAAATCAAGGTGAGGCTGCACCAGTGCAAAGCAAAGTAGAATAATCCCCTCCCTCAACTGGCTGATAATGGTTTGCCTGATGCCCTCCAGAACACAGTTGTAAGGCCCCAGCATTGAAGCCACCCACTTAACTGAGAGTATTACTTTTATAAATATATTTAAAGCTCAAAAAATTTCACTCAACTGAATTTCTGTAAAGTCTTTTTGGTTCTTTAATACCTCAGAAAGAGAGAATGCCACGTACATTTCTCAAGAGATTTCTTTTAATTTAGTGAAAAAATAAACATTTTGGCAAAGTTTCACAGGGATAACATACAACCAAGTCAGAAGCATTCCATAAAAGCAGCCAGCACACACCAACTCACACAGCTTAGGAGAATATGACCCATCGGTTTTAAGTTACCCAAAAGAATTTAAAAGTAAAGAAAATAATAAAGAAAGAGATTAAGAGAAGAGGCAGGAGTAAAGATAGGAAAAGAGAGAAGGAGTAAAGAAAGAGATTAGAACAAGAGAAAAATAGGTTACCACCAAGAGTACCTTACATGGTGATGACTGGGAAAGAGGCATTGAAGACTTTGGTACCAGTCACAAAGAAATGCACGGCTTAGGCTGTTTGTTCATTCTCTAACACCTGGTGCAGCAAACACCTGATGAGAAGCTGTGACACCCAGACATCGTCATTGTTCCAGTATTCATTCCAGATTTCAGCAATGACTTCCTCTAATTTGCAAATACTTTCACATTCCAATATAAATGCAAAATCTTTACTATGTGCAACAAAGAGCTTCTGTCTCTCATTTACTCTTTAAGCTCATACCATCAGTTGTTCTGACTCTTCATGTGCACAAGAAAGGCAAGAGGAAGGAGAATAACTTTGTTCTGTGTTCAGATCTTACTCTATCATGAACTTACACTATAACAATTATTACATCATGCACTGGGAACTGAAATGACAGATCTCCAAAAACTCAGAAAAGTCTACACATAGCTTTCAGATCTTTTATCTAGCTTGATGACAAAGCTATTTTGTGACTTATAAATTGCTCTGACATAACCAAAATTTTGTTACCTCACTTTATGTCAGTTTAAAGTTATTGAAAATAGGTTTTATGTAGTTCTTTAATCACCAACTTCATGAAAAGCTTTATGACAATGATTGTTAAAGTTCTTCAAAGTCAGATAAGCCTTGCAAAAAGAGCTAAGCAAAAAGTTCTACTAAAGCTGCAAGTTGCAAAATTCTCTAATTTCCCCAGTCTTTGTTTTAATAGGAAGCTTTAAAGCAGCTTTTGTTATTTCCCAAGGTTTCTTAAAAGGTGTTTTAATAAACACTTTTCTGTTGCAAATCTTTTCATCTGTCTTATATCTTTAGAAATTATCAACCTTAACTTATCTCAAAAATCTTCATTAAGTCTCACAATTATTTCTAGATTGGACCTCTTTTTCCCATTTAGTGTTTTTAATCATTGGTTCCACAGAGACTAGCTTTGAAGATTTATTTTTTTTTTACCCATTTTTGGTCACACCAGGGCTACTTCTGTGAAATTCAATTAGAACTTTATAACAGTTCCCTATAAATTTCATCACTTCAAAAAACAAACAGTAAGATCTTGAAAGAAGCACTCTATGACTGCCAGAAGGCATTTATTAGCACTTTGTCAGAAAAACTTATTTGTTTGGGGCAGATCAATCAAACCTACTTCAAATGACAAGTCCTTGAGCTCTGAATAGTGCAGACCTAATACTCAGATTTTTATTTTTTTAAAAAAAATCCAGTACTTCATCTTAGCATGAAAGACTAGAGGATGAGCTGACTATTAAGGGCAAAATTTTACCTTCAACTTTAAGTAAAGGCCTGTTCTCAGAACATTTGTTTTGTCACCTTGTTCTGGGCCACCAGAATAGCCATTAAGGCTTGGCAAATTATTGCTTTTCCTTTTTCAGGTTATCATTTCCCAAGGATGTCTTTTCAAGCTAAGAAAGTACTGACTGATTTGAGACATTTAAGGCATGTCTGTATTATGAGAATCTGTTTTACGATAGAATAATTGTATCAATGTCACTTAAGATTATCAGGATCTGAAGTCCCACATTACAACTGCACAGAACATCTACTCTGGAAGATCGCAGTGGTTTTACTAATCACACTGGTGAAAATTGCATCCGGAACAGTTATGCTGCTATACAGTAGGTCACCTCTAGATTTTTTTCTTGACATCCAAACTGTCAAAGGTGAGAAAGAGGTGATCAGAATGACTTTTTAAGAAAGGATCAACAGCCTAAATGAGTTGTGAGAAAAAACAAAGTTGCAGAGAAAAATGCGATCTCTTTACCAACACATTTCACAATAAAAAGAGGCAAATAAGTTATTTTTATCATTTGGGTTGGATATTTCTCATAGTTTCTGATGTGTTTCAAGTCATAATATTTTTGTCATACAAGGTGTAATGCATGAACAGTTTCAGGAAATGAGGTCATATTTTCTTGATAGTTTTTAAGGTATTTATTTGGGTTATGACAGAAATTTCCCTGCAAATTAGATGAGAGTCAAATCTGAGTTCCCCAACAACTGAACTATTCTGCACAATGCCTTACATCTTGTCCTTTGTCTAGTTTATATGCACTGTCAAACACTCCAGAGAAAGAGAATCAAAACACTATTTTCTACATACCCCCCACCCCCACCCCACCCCTCCCAAAAAAAAAAAAATCGAAGAGGAGGAAGAGACTATGTAAATGATTACAGCAATCTGTGGGTTACACATTCTACCTGTTCCAAATATGACAAAAGGAAGAGTAGAATTTAGGTTGTCAACATCAAATAATAGATTTTAAATATTAATGGTCATCATATCTGCAGTTTTGACTACAATATACATTTCTACCTAAACGCCTCATAAGTGAAAGTTGCTTTGAAACAGTTTATGAAGAAATATATAAAGTCAAAAGTTAGAATAAGATTTGCAGAGGAAAGGCCAGCTGCCACCTCCTGGATAATAACAAAGAATCTCCAGCTGCCATTTCACGGATAACATAATAAAGGTCGCATTGTCACATGAAGTTCCCTAAGCTCTGATAAGCAACTGTCATAACAGAACCTCCTAAAGGATGGAGTGGTGTGAAGAAGTCATGGCCTTCCTTTGCAAACATTCTGTAGGAAAGGGACATAGTGACCCTTTTGACCTGTACTAATAAACCATCAAGAGAGAATAGATGCCTGTTACACCACCCAACTATAGCATTTCTGACTAAAGTCATTCAAACTCCACCTAAAGAATAATATAAAAGAGATTGGAAATAGGAAAAAGTTGGAATAAGTTTTTCCACCACACTGCTAGGACAGTCAGCATGCTGAACCTCTCTTCTCCACCTTATGTAGGGCCACCTGTATGGGCAAGCAGTAACCTATGTGCACTAATTGCTTGGTTTTCTTCATCATATTTTTAGTAGACTGTTATTTCATACACTGTTAGAGTTATTCCTAATGAGTGACTAATAACACATTGGGATGACTCACTGAGAGGTTTCTCTCTCTCCTGTTGGTGTAGTCCCCCCAAAAGGGCAACCGAAATACCCCCTCAACCTTGCAAATCTGGTCAGTGAAGGTTTTCCTCCTGATGGGACCTCAACAGATGCATCAAGCACTAAAGGGTTTCAGTTTTCCGTAAGCCCTGACAGAAAAATAAATTACTAAAGGTGGAGAAAATCTCCCCTCTTGAAAGGTTGGGCAAAACCCCCTCTTTCCCCCCCCCTTTTACATGACACTCTTAGGCAAATATACCAAAATAATCCCAGAAAACAAGAAACAAACCCGCATCCTGCAATCAATCATTTTCAGTAAATCGTTATTTCAAATAATGGGACACAAGCAACTGTATCTTCTGAGCGGTTTTACACCAGTGTAATTCTATCGGTTCTCATTCTTTCTTTTAGGGTCCAAGTCAGCTGAAATGACTAAGTACATGAGACAATTTGAGCATTGCTGTCTAAAAACTCAATACCCTGATGCTCTGGATTAAATTCCATCATAATTTGCCCAAGAAAAGAGCAAAGCAGTAGCAGAGAAAGATTAAACTCAAAAAGTCTGTCTTCTGGGGCCACTCTTCTGATCATTCATCTACACCTTAAAATTCTCAAATTCTTTGCTGTGTGGAAATTTGTAAAGAAGTTGTCAAAATTTACTTTAGAAAATATCTAGAGCTATTCTAGACAGGTCTGTTGAAAGAATAGTAATCTTTCCCGAATAGGGCACTATAGTCTTACTGTTCACACATCTCTGATTCAAGATTCATTTTCTTTTTCCATTGAAGTAGATGTGATTTTTTTATTATGTGCTTTTATTTCCATTTTTATCACTGATAGCATTACATTTGTATTGGATTCCTAAGTATAGTGTCTAAAATGCGAATTTTTTGTACAGACGCTGTTCAGATTATCATTACTTTGCTTCTCACTTTAATGTCATCACAGACATCACACCTTCCTTGTTAATTTGATGTTGATTTAATGACTTGGCTTGCTCACAACAGTAATGCCTCTTATCTTCCAAGCTTCTTAATGTATTTTTGTTAAGAATAACTGGGATCTCAAGTGACTGTGCAAGCAAATTAGAATTACCACAAAAAGTTTTGTGGTAAAAGATTACAAGAGTTTAAATGCCAAAGTAATGAACATTCTAAAGACTTTATGTAGCTCCCAAATCACAAGTAGTTTCCCTAAACAGAACAGCTAAAAATTAGCATTCTTTAGCTGTGCTTTTTGTAGGACTTCAACAGGATATTCACAAAATAATCCCAACCCTCTGAAGCAATTGCCAAAATACATGTTGAGAACTTGTCAATTCAATTAGGGACCTTCCTGAGGACAGTGGCATGGATGGAAAAAAAAGTTCTGATGTTTTAAATAAAATAGCCAAATTGACTATCATCCTGGCTGATGATAAGAGAAAATCCTGGACTGAGTTTATCAAGGACATCTATCATAACTGCCTTCTGTTTAACCCTGACACCTTCCCCTCCATTTTGACTAATTAACTAAAAACTAACTTCTTGACATCTCTCAGTACCCCAGCAACAATTCAGATCTCGCCAACACACATAACTTTATGGGACAATAGAAATATTTTTTGGTCAAGAAACTAAAATGGAGATGTACAAGCAGTAATCTACCTGTTCTTATGTGCATATATTAATGACACAGAGAAGATGTAAATGCTTTGTTTCTCAAATTAATCTTTTAAGATTCAGCCACCCCATGCCAGTTTTTAAGTGCACATCTACAAAGTCAAGAGTACATGCTTAACAGTCCAGGAGTAATTCTAACAGTGACAAAGGTACTTTCATGTTTAAAATTAAGATAATGTATAACATCAGGTGTTATGGTAAAATATAAGAAAAAATATAAGCCCGTGGTACATGACATTTATTCCTCTATGTGTGCATACTTGGAATTTCATTATTAGCAAACATTTCTAAATTCTTTGCCTTACACACTGAAAAGAGAGTTCTTCTTAATGTTCTCCTTCTTTTCATATCTTTGTATATGAAAAAGTGCATGTCTTGCAAATAGAATTGTTCACTGCTAAAATATCATTATTTCATTGTAACCGATTATGCCTGTTTTCCATGTAGTGCTCACCATCAAAAAGTTCACTTCTATCACTGGAAGAAGCAATTTTGTCTTTTCATTAGCTTGACCTACTTCAAAAAACATGTTTATGACTGCTTATGTTTATGACTGCACATTACTGCTTACAGTAGGGAAAATTACCAAAAAACATTTGAAAATTCGAGATACCGTTTCAAATACTGCATAAAGTTTATCACATGTAATTTACATACCAGTTGGTACCATCTTGACTAGTGCTAGAGGTCAACTTAAATGAAGCCTGCTCATAGTTACTTATACCTATCCCAAAGTCCAAAGACTTAATGGCCTGAAAGGCAGAAAAAAGGATGAGCTAAAAGGATATAAAATTAATGTACAGCAATTAACAATGAGTATTTAGTATTAGCAGTCAGTCATTCTTCAGCAGTATTTATCACTTGCCTTCCTAGTCAATGATTATAATGTCAAAAATGCTACACTCATGAGGGAGCATTTGATTGGTGAGAACATAAGGAAGAGGACAAAATAAAAATAGAGATAACAGAGACATTTAAAGCAGTTAAATACAGAGAAAAACTTTTCTATGATCTTGTGGCATTATTTGTTTAGAATTCTTATAAGCAAGTCTGAGACATCTGTATTCAGATAATCCAAATTGCAAAAGTCAGGAAAACAAAGATGACTGAAACATTTTAATGCAGAGCTACTTCCTATAAGACATGCAAATCACATTCTAATTCCATAAAAATCTCCTCTCCCTCAGCCTTCAGTCTGCCATTATTAAAAACAATACACAAAGGAAAAAAAAGCACAGTGTTTCTTAAGGTTCCCTGCAGATTTGTATAAAAGGGGAAAAACTATTCTACAGAGAAAAATAACAGAGTGGGGTGTTCTGCATTACCGAATCAGCAAATACATCAGTTGCAGCAGAAGGGAACACGACAAAAAACTATCAAGATTCTAGAAGTAAGAACAATATATAATATATGCATATTTTAGGAACTAAATTCTATTTCAGGATTATATAATGCAGTAGATTTTAGAGTTTTAGACCTAACTCTTTACTCTCCTGAATGACTGCAATCATGTAGCAACATAATTAACATAACTGATTAGTGGACCTGAAAAAATTCCTCCCTTTGTTGTTATAGCTGCAGTTTATTAAGATCCAAGTATGTACAGACGACCAATAATGTTTTAATGAATAAATGAACTTTCCTAGTTACTTCAACGACTAAAAATGAAAAAATATATAAAGGTTTTGTCATACTATCCCTAACACATGGATTCTGGGACTGCTGTGGTGAGTTTGTCCCAGCTAGCAGCCAAGCACCCACAAATCTACTTATTCCTACTCATTTCCCAGAGGAATAGGGGAGAAAATAAGAATATTAAGACAGAGAAACCTCATGGAGTCCAAAAAAAACCACAGGGAAATCGCTGACTAAGTACTGTTGTGGGCAAGAGAGAAGGAGAATTTAACTTAAAAAGTTTACTTACTGACTTGTGTGTTGGGAAACAAAACAACAAACATTTAAACACTTGCAGAAAACACCTTTCTTTCCCATTTTTCAGGCTTAGTTTCATTATTAGGCACCTCCTCTCCTCCTCACCACCCCATCCTCCATGTTATTGCTCAGGCTACATTTGGTCCCTTTGGTGAGGCAACAAGCAGCTCAAAGTGGGTGGGGTGAGGCTTGTAGAAGGAGTATTGGGAAGAATTCTGACAAAACCTGTAATTCTCGCAGCTTTGAACAGCATAGACTGCAAGTAGAATTTTCCTACCCCTTTTTTGCTTCCTTTTCCATGTCTTAGATTTTCCTTTGGAGTAGATGTTACCATTCATATTGTTTGCATCAGGCAGTGACTTCAGTCTGCAGGGACGGTGACGGAATCCTGCTTAAGGTATGCATGACACAGAAATGTTCTCTCTTTTGCATATTATATGCTGGTCAATCTTTATCTATTTGAAAATACACTCAGCACGCTGCATGGTTTGATTCCGTACACAGCTACAATGTATGCAAAATGTTTAGTTCAATGCAGCTGGAAATATATTTCGAGCATATCTTTTATTTATCCATTCTCTAAAATTTGTATTGGGAAATATGTCCTACACAAATTACTACTACAAAAGACTTGCACTACTCTGACTTAGCCACAGAACTATGTATTTCTGTGTTGCATCCCAGTGCTACATGAACAATGTCCACATAGAACCTTAGTCCATTTCACAGCGACTTGTAATAACACAAATGGTCATAAGCTTGAGGAAAGCCAGAAACTGCTTTTCTCTAAGTATGGAATAAAGGAGACACATATTTCAGATTTCACGACACATTGGATTTTATCATCACTATGTTTTAGACATTATACTAAAGTATTGTATTCCTTTCTTTCACATTTTCATCTCAATATTAAAGTCCTTGCTCCTCAATTGGAATAAAATAATTCCGTATATGTTGGATTGATTCCTTCCATTCTCATTAAAGAAACCTTTATTAAAAAATCACCACCAAAATTTACAGCAGTTCAGAGCACAGGAGATGTTGGCCTCTGAATCTGTAGCAGATTTCAGTTGGTCTTTTGGTACAGCACCATAAGCTCTGCTAATAGGCCATTGATTCCAATCAGCTGCTGAATGGAAAGTATAGAAGCCTTCTTTCCCGTTAGTTCCACATTGTTTGTCTCTTCAAATCACAGAAGATGCTTTCAAGTCTAAATCCACTTTTTTTTAAAGTGAGAAAATACTAAACCCAGTCAATTTTAAAATAAGTAGATGAGCATAAAAACAATTACATCACAGCATAAAATCTTTGAACAAATAAAAACTAAAGGTTCTTCAGGTGAACCATGGAAAACAAGCTTCTAGTGTATTTAGTACAGTACTCATTATTTATCTTCTTCTAGTTGAAATCACCTTGAAGAAATTATTCCATTAACTTCCGGGATGAAGCCATTCTTAGAGCATAACATAGTTGTCATCATAGGTACAATAGCATAGTACATAGCCTTCCAAGGCTAGCTCATTGAAAATACATGATTAAATAGCCAACAATGCAGCTATACAAGTTGGAATCTGTCCAGGCCACATTTTTTTCTTGCTAAGACTTCCCTGGGATCTTTGATGACCCAAAGCAGATTTCTTCTTGGTTCTCTCTCAGAAGTATTTCAGTTATTCTTTTAGAATCCTGAACCCTAGTGAAGAACTAAAGGAAAATTAAAGGGGCAAAATGTCAATAATATTTATTGGTTTAGTATAAAGTATCCCCACAAGCTCAGGAAACATGTCTTTTTAATGAGAAACAACAGTTTGTGACCAGCTGTTCCTCATCATTATGAACATGTTAGCTCCAGCGAGATGGACAAATGGGGACTATAAACACAGTACATTGTAAATAAGACCTGCATGGATAATCTTACCTATTAATACAAACAGCAGTGAAAAGAGGCATACTGAGCTCATATACTGACTGACAATTTAGAGTAAAACATACTGTTTTTCTTCACTATCTCAATAAGAAATTAGATGTAACTTGAGTCTGACAACAAATGAGCCTCCTTAATGTGTTCATTAAATGCCAATTGAAATACTGGGTGGAAACATAGTACTGCAAATGAATGTGACGGACACTGCTTTGAGTTCATTTACATCATTAAACTTTACACACAATAGGATCATTCATTGGACTTATTTTTAAAACACAGCATAAGCGTGGAATTATGCAGCTTTTCTGAAGGTTATGAAAAACATAGAAGTATAGGCAAAGAGCTAAGTTTACCACAACCCACAGAACATTTTCTTCCTTAATAATAACACAGAGTTAGCCAGAGATGATGGAGTTGCAGGTATTTCAACATTTTCTGTCCTGTGACTAAAGATTGTCGACTGAAGAAATACTCCTATAAAACATTATATGTTTTGAATTTCTATGACAGAAAAACAACTAAAAAAAATCGAGAACCTTATCCATGAGTTTTCCATAGCAATTTGCTCGGCTAGCACTCCTTTTATTTTAAATATTTCTATAATAACTAGAGAAAAAAAAAATTCAAATGCACTATTTTTCCATAGCTATTTTTCCATAGATCTGCATTTAAGAAAATTAGACAGAATGACTTCTCCCAGTTATAATTGGGCTGAAATGAGGTGGAAGGAACAGAAAGACGATTAACTTTGGGGGGTTTCCTTTCCCTTTCCCTTTCCCTTTCCCTTTCCCTTTCCCTTTCCCTTTCCTTTTTTCTTTTTTTTTCCTTCCCTTCCCAAACCTTCCCACACATTCCCAAACCTTCCTTTCCCTTTCCCTTTCCTTTTTTCTTTCTTTTCCCTTCCCTTCCCAAACCTTCCCACACATTCCCAAACCTTCCTTTCCCTTTCCCTTTCCTTTTTTCTTTCTTTTCCCTTCCCTTCCCAAACCTTCCCACACATTCCCAAACCTTCCTTTCCCTTTCCCTTACCTTTTTTCTTTTCTTTTCCTTTCTTTGTTTTGCTTGATTTTTTTTTTTTTTTTATCTTCAGCAATTCAGAGTAGGTTTCGTGGCCAGTGGTAGTAGACTGTCAGTGCTGCCTTCAAAGGGCTCTGTTTATCATATTTTTCAATTAACCTCTGCATTTTTCACTTCATAATAATGCTTCTGCCAATTCACAGGGAAGAAAAAATAAAAATTCTCATTTCCTGTCATTATTTCCTAACTTCAGAAAATGAAAGGGCTTGAGTCTTTTTCCCTTTTCACCCTCTTATTTAACACAGGGAGGAAAAGGAAGTAAATTTCAGATTACTGAAAACCACCACAAGGGCCAAAGGATTTAATATGAATTAAATTTCTACATTAACGTATCTTTCTTTTATTTTCTTTCCTGCTTATGAAGTGAGGACATTTTTTTCAATACAGAAATCATGTTTTATAAGTTTTAAAATTGGACTTGAGGCATTGAAATAGATACACAAAGTTCAATACTAAACTAGCTTCAAGTTAGCAATCACAAAGAGAAAAATCATAATTTTATATCTTTAAACCCCTTTGCACAGCAAGAGAAGTACATGTCTAAGAATTCTGTTATTATGTTCACAGCAGCCATTATTTTAAGCAACATTAGCTGAGTGAGTCTAGTGGTAAGGTGTTACTGAAATCTCATAGCTAAAACTCAGATATGTTTAACTATGTGGAATAATGTTCCTTTTTTCTACTGTGTCCTCTTCTTTACCTCTTCTCCCCAGATCAGTGCTGAACATCCACATCTAGAACAGAAAGGAATGCAATTGTGTGGCCAAACTTGAGCAGCTTGCATTGTATGCGTAACAAGTTTACTGGAATAAACACTTTCTGTCCAAACTGGATTACAAACTTGGGCCTTCTAACAGAATAGGCCTGTATGTAACAAATTCATAGGTACTTTTAGACATCTGTCAAATAATGCTGTTTGTGTGGGATAGGGCTCAAATCATCTAATGCTTGATGTCTGGCTGCTTGCATAGAAGCCTGGAAGCTAGTCCTCCGTGGTTCCCTTTCAGGTCAGTGGAGAGTAATGGGCTCTTTCAAGGTTTGATTCATATCACTTCTCTTAGACAGCTGCTTTAGGATGAGACAAATTGCACTTCATACTCTACCCGCTATGTTGACTACATCTCTACTGACTGTGAATGGAGCCCAGGGCACAAACATTACCCCTGATGAATTCAATCCTTTCTGGTTTTCCCATCATTTGCTCCAGGTACATCAACTAACAGAACACTGACTAAATTCAGGAAGCCAATGATTATTAAAAATTCAGTAAGAGTGATAGGCGATAAGCAAATTTTAGAGAAAGAGAACTGAGGTAAGAATTGGGATTTGAGGGACTATGCTGAATTTCAGTACACTGATTATTTAATGATTACTAGCAACACCCTGCTGAGTACTGCCAGCCAAATAAATTGTTAATTCTCCACAGCTTTTTTTTTTTTTCTTTTAAATCACAGGTACACGAATTCTCAGCTATTTGCTAATAATGCATCATTTTAAAATCTGTGAGTTTTTCGATGCGTGGTCAGGCATATGACAACTTGTAAAGTTGGAGTTAAGCATGACGGATACCGAGAAACACTGTTGACCAGTGTTTAATCTGGGTAAAAAATGCATAAAATCTGAAGAAATTTGAAATAATCCTGTATCAAACTGAGAATGAGGAGGTTTGGCCTAGCATTATACTCATCAATTCAAGTATATTGACATGGTCTCCAAAACCAGGACAGAACTTGCTGTGCTGTACAATCTTTAAAGAACATAACACATGCTAGAATCTGGACAACTGGCTACTCATGTCTAGACTCAGAATTATGTGAAGACCTGGTTAAAGCACATCTTTTAGGCCAGATTATTATGTAGTGTATGTGTACCTCATCAGGCAGGAGATTTAGTAGTCAAGATTTATTAGTTTGGTTGCAGTCCTATATTAAAGCAAGTATCTCAATTTAAACATATAAGTACCTTTGAATCACACTGAGAACCAGCTCTGCTTGAACTCCTCTGTGTAGCATGTTTACAAACATTTTCATTTGTAAACTTAGCACCTGGATAAAACTAGGTGTCCATAATTTTCCAAGAACCACAGCTGTGAACATCTCCTGAGATTATTAGATGAAACTAGGTCAGTCCTTTCAAGAAAAAAGCAAAAGTAATTGGCATCACTAACCTCTTTTCTTGGCTCCTTTATTTACTCAACAAAGAAACTCAGGTTAGCAGTCTTTGGAGAATTGGGAGATCCAGGTTTAAACCACTTTTTGTCTCAGTTGACTCAAAATCACATCCCTTGCCTACCATCCCAAGTCTGCCTTAACCACAGAACTAGGTTATTTTGAGGTGACAATTCAATTTCTCCCCTATGAGGTAGATTTATTACCAATATATGCCTTGGCACAGAATAGGCTCCAGGTATTTGTATAACCCTGTCCTTGAACCTCCTTGAACATAGTAATTCCAAAGTGCTTGGAAATTCTGGCTGGAAAAGTTATCAGCTAGTGGTAAAAGATCTATAATCTTTACTTTGTAGATTGTATCAATTTGATTGGAAGAAAAAGAATGGTAGCTAGCAGATCTAACAACAAAGCTACTACCCATGGACTGCTGATCAAACAGGAGGAAAAAAATAGATAAAGGACAATGTAAAATTCTCATATGCAACTAGAAATTTACATCAAAGTTGAGAAACTTGAATGAGTGAATTCATTCAGATATCTCAGAATTACCATCACAAAGGAGAGAAAGTCTGAAGCAGAAATCAAAAGTAGAACTGCTTTTGTAATATAAGTACTTGCAAAATTCAACAGAACCTGACAAGACAAGGATATGTCAAGTGCATCAAAGGTAAAACTCATAATAAATGAGACTGACATAGGCCTAAACATACATGAAACCTGGACTCAAACAGTATGAATCAAATGACACATTCAGGCCTTTACATTCAAATCCCTCCAATAAACATACATTGCATAGGAATAACAACTCTATTAGAATGAACATTTCCAAGATAATTGCATCCCATGAGTCTGTGTAAGCAGCTAAAAAAAAAAACAAAACAAAACTCTTGAGATGGCCTCATCATGTGGGGAAAGCAACAGGCTTTCCAAATACAACACATCAGACCAAAGTCAAAATGTAAAGAAAAAAGACTCCCAGTGGCCATATAAATAGAAGTCAACATGAAAAATATGCATTTGGACAAGGAAATTAGAGACAACTAGATAGTTTCTCCAAGCTAATAAGAACTACCTCAAAGCCCAATCAGTGCCTGAAAATAATAAACTTATGATCATGTAAGTCATATAAAAAGACAGCAAATATTTTTTTTCACTGGGCTGAAAGGAGTGGCTGCATGCTTAAACTCCTGATTTTACCTCTGTTTTAAATCTTAGAAACTATACTAGAAGTGTGCACTCTGGATGGCTTTGTTGGTACTTTGCTGTGTGGAAGTGTTAAACACTGTCCAGAAATGGACTTAGCATTTCATCAGTAGTGTTTTTTTAAGGTCATTTTGTAAGTTTGTGTTGCTTCAGCATCAATTATTGCTTAAGGACATTTGTTATACAACTATACACTTATGTATTAGTTTAAACGTACATTGCGGCTTAACTGTTGGTGCACCTAAATACACACTTCCTCCTTGAATATTGTTAATTTTATATTAATTAATATAGTATATTTATATCACATATAAACATGAGCATTGGCTGAGGATGAACCAGTCTACCCTTGAGTTTATACAGAACGGTAAGTTGTGTGTGACCTCAGTTTGCTTAGTCATGGAATTCTGCTTCTCTCTTTGCAGTTTCTGTAGCAAGGACATTGGAGTGGATGACACTGTCATGGTTCCTTCCAAACTTGCCTGTTGCTGAGGAGTCATGTGTCCTGAAAGACATGGAACATGCCTTTAAAAAATGGAGCTGTTGTAAATATGGTCTGTATATTTTCTATCAATGGTTTAATTGATAAGCTTACAGCAAAAAATTCAAATCCAAATAGAACCAAAGCAGTTGTCAAAAGCCAGACTTCATGGTTCCTTTTCCTAGTGTTCCTGTTGATGTCCCTCAGAAAATTACAGCTAAAAACTGTTGAGTATCTTAAGCACAAACACACCTATTGCTGAATAATCTATGTTGCTCAGGACAGAGTGGGTCATAAATTAGCCGTGAGAAGCCAGTGGAGGAATGTTTTTTCTGAACAATATACATACTCCACGTAACCAGCCACAGAAGATGGCATGGGCCTGTTGCACATCAGTCAAATTAGACTAATCAAAGTAAGTTTTTCCCATGAGTTAAGAAGTTGTAAAAAATCTGAGCCAAAAGACTGAATTGAAAGCATATGTATTACTTCAGGATAGAATCAAAAAAGCCCAAAGTTTACCAGAGACAGAAAAATATGTAGCCTATAGTTGAATAAATTAATTTTGAAGTTATGAGAATAAAGGAACTGAATATATTTTTCAATACTGTATTTTGACAGTCTTCTTCCCTTTCAAGATAAAGGACCAAAAGCTTCATAATTAGTAGGAAATGTGTTTATTTTGTTAAAAAAAAAATCAAAATTCAAAATCTTTCAATTAAATATTTAAGGCATTTACTGAATATAAAAACTGATTGTATAAATTATATACCTCTACTTCTTTTATAACTTTAATTTAAATAATAGTGATTGGATATAAACATAAACATATTTTGTCTTTTAGGGGGTTTTAAATTTTTTGAGTTTTATGCTAGCACTTCAGCAGTCTATTGCAAAAATATCTGTAAATTAGAAGAAAACCAGATTTGCATGATCCAGATCTAGTTTTTAATGTGAATACATGGATTAAATTGTGTGTTGCATAGATGTAACTTTAATGATGTCGAAGGAAATCTACCTACCTTCCTAATTCAGGTTTATGGATGATTGCAGCAAAAGGCGAATATAACTCTGATAATTTCTTTGGGTGTTGATTTTAGTGCACAAATTAAATCCTAGTGAATTATTCACTTAGTTTTTAATGGAATAATTCCACTCAAATCAATGGAACTAAACAATATAACCCAACTGGGAATCCATCCAATGGTATTCCTAGAGTCATTTTAACTTATTTCAGCTAAATAGCATACAATGTTTTTTCTTTTTTTTTTTTGTATTGGTGCAATTTTATCATTATGTTGTACACCATATAAATTCAAATTGTTAGTTTGTTTCTGTGGGAGTAAGATGCTAGGGTTGTGGGGTTTTTTGGGGGGAGGAGTTTGTTGATGAATTTTATATGAATACAGATTACACTGTGTGTATTTTCCATAATATATTTGTGCATCCATCTGGTACTGTACCAGGCCATAACAGGTGAAGCTCCACAGGGTTCTCAGAAAGATAGTGAATGACACCAAGCTACAATCAGAAAAATAGATCTAGTGTGCACCTTGTCCCCACGTTTCAGAGAAGAGTCTAGAAGGTTCCACAAATAGGTTTCGTTACATAAGGCAGCCTCAGGTCCCTCATTCCATTACTCAGGTATCCCTGGGGCCTTCAGGCACAACCTAGGGGTGGAATGTGCTTTATATATGTACATGTACAGGAAGTGCACGTAGGCACAGTAAATCCAACAATGCCAGAAAGCACTGCACATGATACATCTGGTGAGACAAGCTGAAATGTATATATGTCATGATGAGATGGAGAGGTAGCGTTGGTTTAGGTTGTACTGCAGGTCAGACACCATTCAGACACCCTTTAATGCATTATGGTATTTTTAATCCCTACAGGCGATGTTCAGTATATTCTCAACATTTCCTTATGTTTTTTAATATGCTACTGAGAGCAATATTTGGCAAAGGAACAAAGATTTGTCTCAACAGTGAAAATGGTTTCTCAGACTGCTCCTGCTCTGTCTGGATTTCTGAAACTCTGGTAAGAAGTACTATGAATCTGCACAAAGCATTAAAAGAAGGACTCCATCTGACCACATTTCCCACATTAATAGCTTGGGTAAGTTATTTATGGCCTCACAGACTCCTGTCATGGGTAATGTCAGTGATTAGCTAAGATGATCCCTTGATACTCTAGTAACTGCCTGCCTAATAGGAAAGCATTCAAATCTATGTCATGGACATTGATTCTGTCACTTCGGAACAAGGTTTCACAGCTTCATAGTATTCCCCATTGCCAGAACACTGCCACTTTCTCCAGAAAATTGACTATCCCATGATTTATTCTTCTCAACAATGATCAGTTCCTTTAGGCCTGATTTGTAATGTCATATGGATCTGAAGAACATTAAAGATCATGTTGTGGAGAAATAAGGAAAGGGATGTACAAGCTACTAAGTTCTTTTTCAAGTTCAATCATCATTCCATAGTGAACAGCTAAAAATCTCTGAAACATAGTTTCCAAAGGTCTAAGGCCCAGTGTCAAGCTCTCACATCACATTTTCTAAGAACCATCACACATAAAATCCACCTGTAATCCACAATGGGAAAGCTCATAGGACTGTATCCATCAATGCATAGAAAATCTGAAAAGGAAAATATGGCCTTAAATAAAAAAAAATAAAGTCATGCAAAACAAAGAACACGTTCCCCATTGTCTGCCACTGTCACCTGGATGCAAATCTAAAGGCAAGAGATTTTCATGTAAAATGCTAATGAATTTCCTAGGAAGCTTGCTTCAACAAAGCTGAAAAGCATCTGTTCAGTTTCAGTGAGACTTGAATACACTGGGTACCTCTTCAGATAAACATCCTGATACATCTTTGGTATGGCTAAAATAGAAGAAAAGCAAACTTGAAGGAGCCAGCTAGATGACTAAATATTTTTATGCACCTGATTTAAAATCTCTAATCCTTGCTGTGTTTTGAAAAAGAAATCTGTTATTATGACTTGCACTGAACTGAACATTTTCAGAACTCACTGATATAAACAATCTCGAGTCAAATGACACGCACATTGGACCTATTCAGTAACTGGGGAATGCTGCACTATAGGACAATTCTCCATCACGACAATGTTTCCATCATTTTATACAAGTCCATTGTCTCATTCCACAGTTGAATATAAAAAACACCACATAACTACAGTTGGTAGTAGAACCTACAGCTTTCCATTCCTAGAGAGAAAAAAAGCAACATTTTCTTTAGGCATGTATCACATAAAGAAAAAAGACTGCCAGGAAGTCACAGAATTGAGCAGTGTAAGCTCTCGAAGGACCTTGAGCTACTGAGGTTTTTGACAAAATAAGAGCAGTCAAGTGCCAAGGCTTTACAGGACTAGTCACATCTTGGTTAGGTTCCATTTGGCTCAAAGCAAAAAGGGACTGAGGCTCAAACATCTGTATGTATGAAAACGAAACAAAGCATTTGGCAATACCAAGAATATATCCAGTATAAAAATTGATTTAATTACTTTCTAAACAAGTGAAAATATTTGCATAAGCCAGAAGGCCAAAGATATATCTGTGCCTTCTTGTCAATAATACATATCAAGGTCCAACTACTTAACCAAAGGAAAAGCCTTTTGTAGATATCTTTGTTCCTATCAAAGGGCATACTGGGACATCATCCTCTATGCATTATGGGATCAGTCACTTTGTGAAAGAAAGTCCAAAGCAGCTACACTATGTCACATATATTTATCTAGGAGAATTTTTATATGTGTAGAGCACTGCACCAACTGTTCCAAATATGGGAGTCTGTGCCAGTTAGTGTGAGATAGATAACACTCAGTTCTTAAGAACTGGACACGGTTTGGTTTTTTTCCCTTTGGGCAGAGGTTGACAACAGGAAGTAAAAAAAGTTGCTCTGTGTGAACTCTCCTTCCCCCAACAAATGTGAGACCATAATAGCCTTTGACACCTGACTTACCTAATTTAGTTACAACTGTACGAAATATAAAAGAGGAGGAAGAACAGTATTAGTTGTGGTATCATCTTTCATTTTGGATAATCATAGGAAGCTATTTTCTGACATAAAGCATAATATAACAAACAAAATGTCTGTTTATGTTACATGAACCTGCAGTAAAAGATGGGAAAGGCAGATTTCCTCTTTATACTCTTACCAAACAATACACCACTAACAAATCCAGTAGCTATGTTAAATAATATGGCATGTGCCAGTGTTGTTCCAGAGATTCTGGGACTCACAACACATTAAAAATACCAAGTGACCGCTTATAGAGAAGTTAGCTACATCTAAGTATAAACAAAAACCTCTATTGTTTGTGAGTTGTTTGCCCAGAAGGGCTGACAAGAACCCCAAAAACAGAGCACATGGCTTCCCAAAGAACTATTAAAGACAATTGCATTTGTATCCTAAAACCTACCTCTGAAGGAGCCCATCTAAGAAATTATTGGAAAGATTATTCAGAACAGAAGGGAATGGTAGCAAGGTGCTTTATTATAAACCCTGGTTCAAAGAATGAATGCAAATCCGGGATTTTAGGCAAGTGGAAAGATATGGAGGTGCCAAGTATTTAATTTCTTCTGTTTCTAATTTTTTCTTTTCAGGTTTGTTACCCATAGTGTTGTTACATAAACTTGTGTTTTGTTTCAGTGCTAAACCCAGATGGCACTGGGGCAAGAAAATCACTGTGAACTCATTCAAGCTCAAGATGCACTAACTCCACAGAGTTATATGTTTAGACCTCAGCAGAACAGAATTCAGCAGCATATATCTGAAAACCAGAACTTGGAGTCTCTTTCCTATTAGGCTGACAGAGGGAAAATATGAGGTCAGGACACAATTCTTTTTAGACAGAGGATCTTTACAGAAACATTAACTAGGACCTCTCCTGAACACTGAATAATGAGATATCCCAGGAATTCAGGCAATCCCCCAAGCATCACAGATAAGAGTTTGCACAAGTCTCAGTAAAAGAAACAGTAGAAAGGCACAAAAAAAAAATATAAATGGGCAATAGAATTCTTTAAAGTAATTTGTAGCAATCTCTCCTCTCCATGTGTAGAAGCACTGCCTGAAACATCCTTAATATGCACTCTGTGGGTACAAGACCATGCAAAAAGCCAGAGAAACAAACGCAGTAGCACCTCTTTCAGGAGGCACTAGATGGAGATAGCATTTTTGTAGCCAGACAATAAAAATTTCTATTTGTTCCAGAAATACAAATTTGTTCGTGATTTCTGTGGTGCAGAGGAATGGGTAATACATGATCCTTATACCAGTTCAACTAGTTTAACTGAAAAAAGATATCAACCCACCACAACCCTGTAGCATGCTGTGTATTTTTCTGAAGTTTGGCTTATACTAATATGTCCACACTACTTTTCATTAAATATACCTAACAGAGACTGGCTTCCTATCTCTCTCTCTCTATTCAAAACCTACTACAAAGACCTAGTCTATGAACATGGCATGGGCTAAAGATTAGTTTCTAAATATAACAGTATTTCATCATAACACATATTAATATTGATGTATATTGTGTAATTTTGGGCTCCAATTTTGCTACTTGAGATGGGAAAGTAAATCCAACAGGAAAATATTCTGGTTATTATGATCACAATTACAGGCATACCATGGAGGAGCTCAAACTGAAGCTAGTTGTACACTTTCTCAGTGTGACTTCTGTAGGGAACAAGCCAAAATCATTCTATAAATTTACAAAAATAGAAACACAGCTAATGCTGATGTTATGTCGCCATATTTGATGGTATTTTAATACTACTCTTAACATCTCTTCACATATTTACTGACATCTGTAGATAAAGGTAATAAATAAAAACCTTTCTCTGTATTTAGTATTTATTGGCACTGAGACATATGCACTATACAACACTGAAGTCTCCACAGTGTTAATACTTGTTTCTTGAAGCAAAAGAGTTCCTATCAGGAAAAAAAAAATAAATCAACCAACCCACACTACTTTTGATTAGAACAGTTTAATCCTAATCCCTTTTCTCTGATCTTGGCAGAGGATTTTTAGCAAGTTACTATATTTAAATAACTACCCAGAATTAATCCTTTTGGTTGCTCAAGGCATGAAGGGAAAGCAGTCAGAAACAAAGAATTCAGAAACATGTCGCAGCTGTTTCATAGAAATCACTATTTATAATTGAAAAGATTCTTTTTTTCTTTTTTTTTCCTTTTTTTTTTTTTTGTATGGTGTGAATGTAACCTTCAACTGCCTTACTTGTCCTTTTCTTTTCACAATAGCAAGTATTGAGAGAGACAGAGTAGGTATAAAACATTTTCAGCATGAAGTTAAGTGTTTCTGACAGTTTACAGTGTGCATCACAAGGCTGTAGGTAGAAAGAAGATTCTTCCTTCTATAGAGTTTGAATTGATTTAATAAAACTGTGGGGGGAAAATTACTATTTTTAGTCCCAGCAGTAATTCGTTGAAAGTGTCAAGCTTATTCCTAGTTGTCAAAAATAGGAATTGCCTGTACTGAGAAGGAATTTTATGTGGAGCAGTAGTCCCCCTTTCTCTCATAATACTTAGTGCTTCCTAGATTCAATGGACCAATTTAACACAGGAACCCCATCCAAGGTGTAAGTAAATATTTTTAGATCAAGTAGCAAAAATGGAGCCCAAAATTACATAATGCACATAAATATGTGTTATGATGAAATACTGTTACAATGAGTAACTGATCTTTAGCCCACGAGTGTCTATGCCTTGTTCAAAGACCGGGTCATTACAGTGGATTTTGAATAGAGAGAGAGCTAGGGAAGCGAGTCCCTGTTCTCAGAATCTCTCAATCTGCAGCACACATTTCATAACTTACAAAAATACAATTCAAAATATACAAATAGAATGAAGAGTGATGGGAGGATATAATATTTGGGTACTGCAACTGCACCATTGACTTCTGCGAATGGTAATCTGCACAAAGATTTGCAGGTAGAAGAGAGATACTGGTTTTGTTTGGGGTTTTAGTGAGATTATTTTTCCCAGACTAGTATTAAAGATGGTCAAAGTCTGGAAAGAACTAGAATACTGCAAAAACTAACTTTCACTTTTTTTTAAATACTTGAATAGCATTTACCTATCCACAGAGTGAGCTGTATTGGCACATCTATCCCCTTATTAGAGTATTTCAAGAAATCAACTCTCTTTATTATTTCACTGAGATAAGAATGTGCCTTTGCAAACATTAGGAATTGGAGGCTTAAATCCAGAGAAAAGCAAATTTTTCAAGTCCACACAGAGCTGGGGATATTGGACCTTTTTCCTAGCCTTAGGTAAACCCTGTTTTTTGAACAAATACAAAAATTATTAGCTTTCTTAAGAATTAATGAAATAAGGGGGTTTTTTTAAATTATCCTAAAAAATTAAGTTTCCTTGCCTAAAAGAAATACAAGATTCAATAACAAGTCCTTATGTCTAGGTTATTCATCAGACTTTAATAATTTATTTTTTATTTTGCTGTGTTTTTTTAGTTATTCTAAATACTGTATATCAGACCTTTTTTACTATTAACTTAAGGCCTTGTCCTCATTTTCCTTTCCTTGTACACTTATGTAAATGTTTAACATGTCAATAACACAAACCTCTTTATAAAAGATTCCATTATAATTCTTTCATCAAATCACTTTCATAGTCCTTGGGCCATATTTCTTACATTTCTGGTGTAAATTCACATATGTCTAATAGCAGATTTTCAACTTTTGTACAATTTTATGTTTTGTCTTGATTACATTAACAAAACTCCAGGTCCAATTATAAGACATTTCTTTAATGCGGAAGTAGATAGTGTTCTCAGATTTCCAGAGCAGTCTCTGGAAATGCTTGGACAGAGAAGAAGATTGGACTTCTTTAATTCTTCTATGTTTTCAGAGGGATGTATGGTGCACATGAGAATAGTATAATATCAGCTAGGAAAGCAGTCACATTTTTACCCTGGGGGCTAACAGTCTAGATGGATTACATAATTAAAAAGTAATCACAATGTTGTTCAGGAAAAAAAATATCATTGTGTGATACATGCAAAATTAAAATATTTCAAACATTTTCATTATTATCAGTGCTTTTCCATGCTTCTGCTTACTGTTTAGATGTAGAAGTTGAAAGGTCCTCCAGTCCTGGTAGTCAGTGTTATTCACATGACTTTTACACCATCAGTAAATCTTCCAGAAGGCAGCTAAAAGAAGCCAAAGAAGCATGGTCAGTAATTGCATGAAGAGTATCCAGGGAAAAATCCTGCTCTTCCTGAACCAAAGAATTACCAGGATCTTGCACTGTTAAATGTAAACATTATGCCAGATCAATTGTCACTGCAGGGAAGTTATTGTATGCACTTTGTTTCACACGATATCACCTGTGAGTCTCACAAACATGTAGACACAGACAAATGTTGCAGGTAAAATGTGAGTAAACTCAGGCCTAAGGTAGAGGATTATGAAAAATAATTTTAAAAAATACCAGTAATTATGAATACAAAGCTGCTAGCTGTTTTTTCTGCTTGCATTACTTAAGAATGTACCATGATTTTCAGTCGACTATAGTTATAATGAAATGTTGTCTCTCTACAGTTAAAAATGACACTTGGAAATATTTCTCCTCTTTTTTTGCCTTCTGTAGCCATGTGACATTGCTAATGCAGAGGAAAAATAAAATCCAAAGTCAAGCTTTGTAGTCTATTAAAACTCAGCTGTCGGCCAGAGTTAAGGAAATGATTGTGCTGTTTGTGCCATTTCTAATTAATAATGACTAAGGATTAATAAAGCAATTTGGAAAAAGAATGTAGCAGGTAAGGATTTAGAGGTAGATGAAAGCCATTTTATTGTAAATAATCATGGATAATATTAAATGGGAGCTAAGACATTTTATAGTGCAGCAAAAAATGTTTAATATATTTTTCCAGCTCTGCTTCTCTTGAAAGCATGTTAATGGAGGCAGAGGTACTGGAAAGTCACAGTTTCATCCCTAACAAATAGTCAGTTCAGGGATACCTGTGATATTTAACACTTCTCTGCATTGTTTCAAAAAGCAGGAAAATTGATCTAATAGCAGGACTTTTCTCTGTTTATTGTGTATTAGGATCCTTAGAGGCTTCACAGCATAATGGGCAACTCTGACCACATTGCTGAGAGAGAAATGGTTTAGGCCTTACAGCAGCCAGGCCCAGAACAAGCCTTTAGGAGCTGCGTTTGGTCTGCTGCAGTAGGTTTACTAGGTCTTCCAGCAAAAGAAAAAAGTAATAAAGTCCAGTTCCATTGATATCAATTTTTCTTCCGTAAACAAAGGAAAGAGCAATTCCCCATTCCAAGGCAGCTCAGTCTCCACAAATGTGAAAATGTTCAGGTTCAAGACAGTGTGTGCCACTGTCACCCAGAGCCCGTCTCACTCCACAGACCTTCTGTAGGCTGAAGTTTCTTATATCCACACTGAACATGAGTCTTAACTCACTGTTTAGGCCTGGATTACCTGTCCATATGGCTGACATGCAGCATCAACTCAGCTTGGGTGCCTAAATTAAACTCCCTTTACACACACTACTGTTGGAAGCCTGCAGCTCCTCTTCAGGGCAGCTTGCAGCTGGGTCTTCATGAGCTGCTTCCCAAACCCCAAGGATTCAGACTGCCCTCTGTATTGGTTTTTCTGTGGCCGGGTTTTGGTGGCAGTGGGGGGGGGCTGAGGGAGAGGCTTCTTCGAGAAGCTGCTGGAAGTTTCCCCATGCCCAGGCTGGGCCCGCTGCTGGCCAAGGCCAGGCCAATCAGTAGTTGACAGAACGCCTCTGTGATAACATATTTAAGAAGGAAGAAAAAAAAAAAGCTAGTAGGAGATGAAGATGGCTGCCAGAGAGGAGCAGGGTGAGAGCCTGTGAACAACAA
>VXBA01000057.1:95619-175892 GCA_013399895.1 Serilophus lunatus
CCGGAGCAGTTTGTGAGAGGAACTGTATCCTGTGAGGGATGGACCCCATGGAATGTGGCTGGAAGGACTCCTCTCCCCAAGCAGCGGCTGAGAACAGCAGCTGACCACAGCAACACCTCCCCCCCCCACCTCGCCTTTTCCCTTGACCGCTGCGGGAGAATAGGTTGGATGTAAGAAGGAGGGGGTGGGGGGTAAAAGGTGTCTCTTATTGTCTCTCACTCTTAGCTCTGATCTTGTTAGTAATAAACTTGACTATTATTCCCACGTGGAGTCTTGTTTTGCCTGTGACGGTGACTAAGAAGGAATTTGCTGTAGTCCTTATCATAAATAACGGAACTTCTCGTTATATTCTCTCTCTATAGCTGGGCAAGGGGGAGTGTGAGAGTGGCTGCAGTGGGCCGCTGGCACTCAGCCCGGGTTAAACCACTACACCCTCTCGCAATTCTGGGCACCCCAGCAGGCTACAGTGGAGGGGCTGAGGGAGTGTGCCCCAAATACAGGGGGAGACATAAACCACACTGGCTGCCAGAGGGGAGCAGCTGTGGAGCTTAGAGCAACCATGTTGGCATGGGGAGCCAATCCTTCAGGTACAAGGACTTTGGGGTTGTTGGGGAGTAACATCTTCATGTGAGGCACACCAGGAGTCTATGTGCTTCATATGTGATGTGCCCTATGAGCACATGAATGATGAGTACAACACTTTAAGCCCAGCCACGGGCACAGTTACCGCTGTGAACAAAGCACTTGGTAACATCCTTAGGCCTTGCCCCTCAAACTCAGATCACAGACTGAGCCCAAGTCCGCAGCTCCTATAAGACTCCAGTTTCTTCTCTCCCTTTGAAAGATGGCCTCTGGTTCACCAGAATAGTTACAGAACAGTTAATGAGCCACAGCTGTCTTTGTAGTCACTGAAAAAAGTAAATTTTGTTTGCAGTAATGTGTACTGGTCAGGGCCAGTATAGCCTAATAGCGCCCTCAGGAGCCTGAACAGGTATATTGTGGCTGGATGAATCCCTGTATTACTACTCTTGCACTAAGTATTTTATTAGATATTGTCTTCTCTTATGGTAGGTACTGCCTTAATAATGCATTGCCCTACTGGGAAAAAATCAGGTATGTATTTGATGAAAAAAATGCAAATCCAATATAGTTTATAGAACGGACTGCATGACAATATGGAGCTACTTCTACTCAAAACCTTGCTAGTCTGTCTGCAGCAGGGTCCAAATTTCCTTCTGGATGTACAGTTCTACACTTTTCACTGGTACATAGATGTTCAACAGTCCCTGAGTGCCCAGAAATAGGTTTTACAGGCATCTAAGCATTTCTCTGCAACACCATGGAAATGGCATCATATTCTCCAGTCAGTAAAATTGTTTTTAAACATATCATTTCTTTAAAAATAAAAATATAAATAAATAAATACATAAATAGATATGTTAAAAGCATACAGATTCTGGTCTACCGACTGCCAAGGTGTTTTGGAACATTTACTCCTTGGAACAGTGAGTCCTCATTTCTTCTGTGGTAAATTTATACATTTATATATTTACATACATACACAAACACACACATATGCACAGAACAATAGGACTTTGTAGCTAGGAGACTGCACAGTTCCGGTTTGAATAATAAAAACATAATTCCTTGGTGTAGCAATGGAATGCATTCCCCAAAACCCTATGAAAGAAATCAATGCCGTGTCGTGAGCAAGGGAATTTGCTTTATTGTTATTACAAAGCTAGCTTTATACACAAAGATAGTTTATTTTTTTCTAACCACTATTCCATTTGGATAACTGAAACTTCTGCTGTTGGGTGTTTTAAAGAGTATTTAGACTCTTTAAAAAAAAAAAAAAGAGCCAGTGTTCAAGGGTTTATTAACCAGTGTTCTCTTCCACCAATCCAAGGAAGGCACGATGTGATTAGCCAGTCTCCAAACATGGTATTTCTAAGCCCTCTGTCCTTCGTTGAAAGCTTCTGCCCTATTTTGTTCCTTCCTGGTTTCTGTCTTTCATCTGCCATGCTCAGTCTGCTAAAACCTTAAGCGTGTTCGTTAGCACACTTTGCCATACCTCAGGAAGAGTTAGCAGAAGAGTTGAGATTGGTTTTATCAGTATCCATTTGTAAGTCCGCTGTGTAGAAGTGGGACAGAGGTATTCATTGGTACTAGTGTCGAGATTATGAAATTAATTTCATTGGGAAGAGAAGCTTATGTAATTTAACGGTGAATTTTTAATATATGATAAATCTTGACCATGCATTGATAGGAAAAAACAGTCATAAATCTGCAAAGAGTAAAACCTTTTTGTTTTTTTTAACCTTGAAACCTACATTAAGGAAATACATTGTTGTTTAGGTTACTCTATTTTTCAAGGACAGTTGCAAGTGTGCTATGCTGATTTTTGCCTTTTTCTTTTTCCCCGATTTCCACATTTACAAAGGAAATGCTCATATTGTCAGCTGCTCGCATTAATTCTTTACAGGACAACACGATAAGAATCAAAGCAAACAGTTTCTTTCTTTGATTAGCCATATACCAAACACAGCTGTAGTTCTACCTTCTGATTATCTCCCTTCTTCAGTTTCGTTTGGAGGATAACTTGTGTTAAAACCAGAATAGATCACTTTGCTAGATGCTACACATTATGAATGCATTTTTATCTTTCAGAAATAGCTACTAATTCTTAGCATAAAACTACCCAGATATCAAATACAGGATTAAAGGATAGGTTGGAGGGGAATAGTGGGGTCACTTTAAGTAAGACTAACACTTGTCTTATTAAATTTATTATCCTATATGCCATCTTAAGTATATTTTAAAAGGTGAGTCAAGTAAGCTGTTTCTTAATCTATATGTATCAGTCACAGAATCTCAGAACTACAGAATCGCAGAATGGCTGAAACTGGAAGGGACCTCTGGAGATCATCTTATCTAATACCACTGCTTAAGCAGATAGCATAGACTGTGTCTAGACACCTTCTGAATCTTCAAGAATGGAGATATCCCAGTGCCCTGACAGCACTTTCCAGTTATATTAATCAACTTTCTTGGGTCACTCCTTCCTCGAGGGCCTTATTCCATGGGACTCTTCCAAGAAGATCCTTAAAAAGGCTGAACTGCTCTCTGAAGTCCAGGGCTGTGAATTTGCTTGTTGCACTTCTCCCTCTTCTGAGAATCCCAAAGTCCAACATCTCATGGTCACTGCAACCAAGGCTATCTCCAGCCTTTACAATTCCAATGAGCCTTTGTTTGTGAGCATGATTTCCAGCAGAGGATCACAACTCATTGGCTCTTTTGACACTTGGGTGAGAAAGGTGTCACCGATTCTCTTCAGGAGCATCCTTGACTGCTTGTGCCCTGCTGTGTTGTTCCTTCAGCATTAGTGTACAAGCACTTCAGATAGGCATCCCAGCAAGCTGATTTCTCAGAGAGGGTTGGGGGAGTGGTGGTGTTTGCCCCAAAATAGGTACTTCTTTGCTTACAAGAAAATGAAGGAGGTGGACCTGCTTAAACTCTATCTTGATGATTTTGTCTTCATCTCACTCAAGGTCCTTTGCTTGTTTGCTGTTGACCTTGGTTATCCCACTATGCATATTTAGAGAAACAAATTTGCAAAATTACATGCACAGACTGGTTACAAGTATCTGGATTTTGTGTATATTTGCTCATTTAACTATTTGTTTGTAATTTAACTAATTATAATGCAAAGTGCACTTATCTGTACAGAGTGACTTTTAAAAGTAGTTGCTATTATTATTTCAGACTAATCTTGTTTCATAAAACATCAAAAAAACACAAATGGTAATAAGAGAAGCACCATTAGTCAGTCACTTCTTTTACAAAACAAAATCTTGGACCAGGTGTTCAGCTGGGCAAAGCAGAAGAACTATTCCCTTTTTTTAATCTGGATATTTGTACCCATGGACAGCAGTAGTGTTCCACAAATTTACATTAGCTCAAAAATCTGGTTTTTCTTCCCCTTTTGCCCTAAAATTTTCATTGCTTTTCTCCCCAGGTATAGACTACTTTGACAAATTTTATCCACCCCTTTAAAAAGTGAACATAGTCAGGTGCTGACAGAATAATTCCTTGCACAGGAAGATGAAGAGAAATGCATACAATTTGCTCCATTAGGAAAACACACGGGGCAATTTCCAGCTTTGGGATGATTCTCCAAATAGCAGTAAGAGGTAAAGTAATAAGATCTCCCATTCAGTAAGAGCTCATGTGTAACTTCAGCTCAGGACACAGGCAAACAAAATTCAGAATTTAAGACAGAAAATATATAAGGGGGTTATAATTTTGCTATTACTCTGTTGCTGTGAATAGGAATGCATTTGCAATTACCAGTAGATTAGTTCCACTACCCAAAAGGGACCTACAAGAAATCTGGAGAGGGACTTTTTACAAAAATGTAATGATAGGAAAAGATTTAATGGCTTTAATGGCTTTAATTTGAAAAAGGCCAGGTTTACATTAGATATTAGGAAGAAATTTTATACTGTAAGCTTGGTGAGGCACTGGAATAGGTTACAAGATATTCCATCCCTGGAAACATTCAATGCCAGGTTGAATGGAGCTTTGAGCATCCTGGTCTAGTGGAAGATTTCCTGCCCATAACAGGTGGGGTTGGGACTGGATGATCATTAATGTCTTTTCCAACACAAACCATTCTAGGACTTTGATTCTGTGAATTCCATATCTTTTGCTGAGTGTTGTGATAAGGAAGCATTACACTTGGAATAAGAAAGTAAACAGAATATTATGAAAATGGGATTTTTGTTTTTCATGCTTATTTCACTCTTCTGTTGTTAGAACTTTGTTATCATCAATGTGTTAAACAGAAATACTAGGCAATGTAGTAAAGCAGCATTTCTGCAAGAATGTCACTAGAATTGCAAATGATACTACAAGATAATTGTTTTAGTTGTAGACAGGACTTTTTGATAAAGAGTAAAGGAGGAAGCCAAATGTAAATCACATTTTTCTGTAAGAGAACCAGTTTCTACTAATACAAAGGTAAATAAAGAGTATATAATACATTTTCTTAATGGGGGATTTTTAAAATGTCATTAGAGTTGTTAATTGCTACAAGCATGCACTGCAGTGTGAAGAAGGTAAAGTACTGTTTGCTACAAGACACAGGGAAACAAAACAGAAATTAGGAATTTGAACATTAACAGTCTGTCCTTGAAGAAAACTATAAAAATAGTTCTTTATGATCTTTCCTGTCTTGCCTATATTCAAAGTATCCAACTTATCTGAGTAGAATCTCTGGGGTTCATTGAAATGTTTATTTGTATAAGATCGATTTCATGTGACCAAAGGAATTAAAGTCATCTTCATAATTTGCCAAATACATGAGGCCCTGGATAATTTTCTTTGTTACTAAATATAATGTAACTCCATAAAGAGTGTAATTTAAATTGTTAAAGATGAATTATTTTGTAATGTAAATAAATTCCCCCAGAGCATTCTTTCACATCATGCTGTTATACTGAAAGTGGGTTACCAAAAAAAATAAATCCTTCCAGGTATTTCATGGCTTGTCTGTGGCATGCAATATGCTTTCAAGATAAGCATTTTTCTGATAAAGCATTAGCAATAAGGTCTGTGCTAAATTTAGGCTGTTGGCCCAATTTCCAAAAAGGTTTATTTTACAAAAACTAGAACTCAGGTGCTGCTGTTCTACAACACTTCTATGACATTAATGTGGGTCACTGACATGACGACAGAAAACTATGATTTCATGTCAGCAGGGTTAAAATTTCAGACTTGAATAAAATGTTTCAGTCAGAGGGGACAATACTGTCAATGAACAAAAAGACATTTCCATTTATCTTATCTGACAGTAGAAAATATACAGAATAAGAAAGTACTGCAGGAGCACTTGCTAGCACCATTACAACTAAAGAGGACTTTCACACCAGGGAATGCTTTAGCTATTTTACTTCTTACATGGATTCATTTCCCTTGCAATTACCTTTAAGGTGTTCTATCTTTTTGTCTGCTTCCAGTAGCTACTTATCCTGGTGCTTCTCTTAGTCTACCTTGCAATTACATTAAAATATATGATTTAGTGACATCAAAGACATTATCTGGTGTACTCTGGTGTCAGAATTAAACCTTTATTCTATAATAAATAGAAAGTACTTGAACAGGTTTTCCATTCTGAAATACTAAAAAAATTGTTAATAATACAGCGTAACTTTGCTGAAATCCAGAATAGAAATCAATGAGATCTATAGGTATGAGATCGATACTTGGTAAAATGTACAGTATTTTTAAACTTTCCTCAGTGAAGTTACTCACAAATAAATCTTTGTATATTCACTCTTGCTCCCCAAAATGACAATATTTTTTTTTACTGACCCAGCCTGATGAAGACTTTTACACATTACTCCATTGCTTCCAATTAAGAGTTGATATAAAGTTCAACCATCTACTTTGTTATTCCTTATTTACACTCATAGATTCACAATCACACAATGAAAAAGAAATGCAGAGGAAAAATAGATAGTAAAAAATGGTGATAAAAATCAGGAACTCAAACCTTAAATGGTGTTTAGGTTTTCCAATTTAAAATATGGATGGATAAGTTTTCTGGAGTCCATGTTTAGAAGCCATATCTTTGTCTCCTCTCATGTATGTACTTCACTGTACGGTCTTTCATCTATCAATTTATTTAGGCACACTTCTACCCCTAATTAAAAATCATGAGCGGCTGAAAATACTGACATCACTGCTAACCCCAACCTTCACAAATCATATACAGCTTGGCTTAGAAAGTGCTTGATTTAAAAAGTATCATGTGTGGATTAACTTTTTTTTTTCACTCATTATAATGTTTTGAGAATATAAATTATTTACATATTCTATAAATTATTTACATATTTTCAGTTTGCATTTGTTGTGCTTACCACATCCTCTCCCACCAGAGAAAGCAATTTTGGCATATGTACAGACTCTGAATCCACAAAAGGAGAGGAACAGCCTTCCAAGACTAGACATTATGCATTCCCAGGTTTTACAGCAGAGGTAAGTCCAATTTGCTATACTGCCTCAGGAAAGAGCTTAGATTTGAACCTGATTTTATGAAAACCTGCAGTGATGATAATATGAACACCAGTATTGGTGAGGTTGGTGATGATGGAAGGCAGAAGGCACTTTGTCTCCTTTTTACGGAGAAATGGCTATGGCAGGTACATAAGTTATATCAGCCAAATTGGAATCTGACATATCTAACCTTTCTGTGGCATTGCTTCTTCGTAGTAATCCACCACTCATGCCACAAGGCATGTTCTCGCAGCAGGGACAAGAAAAGCTACGAAAATAGGGAAAGACAAGTTTTCAGCCGGACAGACATCTTGCTGTTAAATTCTTGAACCTGCCATCACCTCTACTAAGATACACTGCGAAGCTATCAGAGTATGACTGAAAGAAATTCACAATTCAGTGCAAGTTCACTTTCCTGCAAGGTTGCAGGAAATGCTGTGAATGTCTTATTAACAGATCTGTGTGATAGTTGACAGTGACACCATTAAATGTCTTGTAAAAATGAAAAAATTTGGACTTAATTGCAGCAAGCTCAGGTATGAGTGGCAGCGAAATCATTCAAGCTTGGCTTTAAGCCATGGCAATTCAAGATTCAGCTGCTAGGTAACTACAAGCAGATTCTTGTGTCAAGTCCACTGAAAATCCACTGGTGAAGGGGAAAATGCTGTTGAACAATGTCAAAACAACTCTTGAAAAATTAGAATATTTCCTTGCAAAATTTTCTCAATTCAAGCTGTTCTTAACTTTATATTAAATAGAATGTTACCAAATTGAAAATAATTAAGCTCAAGACAGAATTCTTATTAACTTCAGATGAACAGGTCTTTTCTAAAGATCTCCAAACAATATATAGCATTAATGACTTAGCAATTTATGAAAAAGAATACCACTTCCAAGGTCAGTTTGCTATAGTGATTTTTACTGAATTGGAGTCACACTTTAACAAATTCTTATCTTGTGAAAAACGTCTTTGGCACATCCCACAGAGCAGGTAAGAGACACGCTCCAGCTGTTCTGACAAGGTTATTTATTCATGAATTGCTGAGTCACATTCAAAGATAAACACCAATTCCCTGAAATATGTAATTTAAAAGCTAACATGAGATCCATAGCAAGTGAGAAAAGACCAGTCTGAACAATAAAGAGATGGACTGTGAACTTAATGCCATTTAATGTAGTATAAATACTCAGATATTTTAAGATGGGTAAACTACCTTTTGTATCTATTATAAAGGATTTACCTGAAGACACTAAAGGGAAAGAGTGCTATCAATGCTAAACAACAATATAAATTATAGAGCACCCATACCAGCTAAACCACAGTCTTTCCATCTATAGCATCTTTATTTTCATGACTTACATAACATCATCACATTTTAGATTAGCTTCATATGCCAATCTAGTAACCATTTATAGTATTGATCATGTTGAATAGTTATAATCAAGTTATCTGTCAAAAATTTACAAATCAAAGACATTTGCTCTTTTGCTCTGAAAGGAAACTGAAGGAAACAGTCAAGGTAATTTCATGTTTGCTCTGGTAGAAACATTACTGGTAAAAAATAAGAGTACTCTGTTCCACAACAGAAGGGAACAATTTCTATCTTGGTAATTGTGTTAATTTTCAGCAAAACATGAGGCAGATTGCAAATTTTCAATCACTTATATTACTTTAAAAATTAAGATTCTGGAAAAGGCATACTTTTTCACCACTCTTCTTGGCATGAAAACGTCCTATACCTTGGATCACCAATGACAGTTATAGGGTCTTGGGGCCTTGGCCACAGAATATGTTTTCTGATCGCTTTGAACATACTCTGCAATGCACCCGTGCCTCTGTCACCCTGCAATTGCTTGTGCCAGACTCAGCTATACTGGCAGCATTTGGCAGATATTGAAAGTGAGATGGAAGCTGTGGGAGTGCAAGGTAGTAGTCCAATCTGACTACTCTTCCTGTGTAAAACTTCTACACCACGTGGGCAAGACTGATTTTATTTCACACAAAACCTGTTCACAGATGGTATTACTGACCATTGACTGTGCAATGGTAGTCTAAATAAAGTTTCAGGAATTTGAACAATTAATGGATGGGCTAATTAGAGACTACTCGTTTGTGACGCAGCCAATAAGTCGTTCATAGCTAGCTAGAAGAAATAAATGCATTTCTGAAGGGCTAATATTGTGTTTGGCAGAAGAGCAAACAACCAGAGAAAGAACTCAAGAGCATATAATTACAAGTGTCATAATGACAAAATACAAGAGTAAACAAAAATTGAGATCAGATAGGTTTGCAATGTATTGAACTAATCACAACACAAAATAAAGGTACAAGACGTTCAGAGTTAGATTTATTCAATAAAATTTCTTTTCATGTGCTCAAAAGCATAAACACACAGATTAGTTGCAATGTAATCCAGTTCATCTGCGCAGAACCAGTTTCACTTTGCCACAGCCCTGGTACACACCACCAAGCCATATTGAAACCCAAAATCCTAGTGTACTGATGATTCATCAGCACTTTTTAAAAAGTCTCTTCTCCTGTGATTGTTTACACACTGCTCAAGACCTCACTCATATTTCTCCTTTACACCTTTCCTCTCAAAACTATATTCTTATATGTTTTATTCTTCACATTTTCATGTTTATTGTGCTCCATTGAATTTTCTTCCAGCAGGCTCTGGTACTGCAGCCACCTGTCTTTTTAAAGAACCAGACTTCCTCTCTTCTCTTACATTGCCTCTTAAAGCTTCCAAATAATCCTGATAAGGGTAGTTTCCATAAATATTGTGTCAAATAGGCTCCAATGTAATGAGTCCAGTGGAAGTCCTGTATTTGGGAATTTGTTTAGGCATGTTCTTTCAGATGTTATAGTTTTCCTTAGCAATAGTCTTGTGTCAGTCTTTGCATTACTCTTATAATTAATAATTCCCTACAGAAATTGATTAACTGTGCCTCCTGGCAAGGTCAGACCTCGGTCTGACAGAATGGCATAAGGGTTTTCTTTCAACATTTCAGTATATAAGGGTCAGTTCTCTTGAGATCTGAAGGAGCACAAGGTATTTGTTCCTTGTACTGTTGTAGAGAATTTGTATTTTTAATCCTCCAGTCTTACAAAAATACTTTTATTCCTCCTTTATCTCTCATGTTTTTCCATATTTTTACTTACTTTCATTTTGATATGACAATAAGAGATAATAAGTTGTAAGATTCAGCTCTCATTTTTTTCAGTGGGCTTAACCTTAAATGCAGCTTTGGGACTAAATCTTCATTTTTGAGAGGACAGAAGCATAAGCACTAATATCCAGAAGATGTTGTTTCTCTTTATAGTGGCAAAACTCAGTGGTTTCTGCTAAATGAAGGAAAAATTTTGGTCCATTTCATTCATTTTATACTTGCTGATTGAATTAATTTGTTAGCCCTATGTATGGTGGTAGATTTTCCATTTTCAGAATAAGTACATGCAGTAAGTGTGCTCTTCATTTAGTAAAATGGATCATTAACAATTGAAGCAAAGTGGCATAATAGATACTGCTGTTTTTCTTTTGCATCTAGAGTTGGGTTCAACTGGGGATTAAATTGCCTTATTTCCTACACATTAAAAATTTCTAAGCCTGACATTTCTGAGAGTAGAATGAAGGATATTGGAGGCTTTCAGAAGAACATCATTTCAGAGATTGTGGATTAAATGTTTACATGCTCATGTGGATGATAATTATTAAAAGCGACTTCAATTATTGGATGTACAGATATAAAACTTTTATTGGCAAACATTAATAAGGTATATATAATGCATACATAGTGTATATATAGGCTGTCTGTATGTTATGGGTTAGACTCTTTTTTGGGGAAAATTTTCCCATTACCACCATGATGCTGGCAAACTGATGAAAGCTAAGCTAAGGACAGAATTTCTCAGCAGGATTGTGGTGAGGCAGGCTAGGACATGCCTGTGTGCAGCAGTGGCGACCATGTGGTGAGGGCTCTGAACACTCCTGCAAGTTGCTGGCACCACACCCTGACAGCCACCCACTGCTGCTGCCACTGCCTGCTTCTGCCGCAGCACCTGGCCCTCTGGGAGTGGGGCCAGCGTGGTCAGTGCGGGCCCTGGGGACACTGTGCCATTTTGGGAGTGGGGATGGCAGCATGGGGAAGCGAAGCATGGAAAGCCCACACGAAGGAGATGGCTTGCCCTGCCCTATGCGAGCATGGTGAGGGTTTCCAGCACGTGGTTGATGATGTGTTTGTGGAACAGCACTCTCCCTCTCTCTGTCTCTCTCTCTCTCTCAAGACAGGACTGGAGGAGACAGCATGGCTTCACCCCCAGCATCTCTGCAACAGCCCTCATGCCACTTACCTGAGCCCAGCTCGGACCCCTTGGAGAGAGACGCCATCCATAAAGGTTTTCTTCCCTCTTTTCACTTAGGGAATTGGTGAGAGCTGCATCTGCCCACGACATTGCTGGACTGCACCCTGCTAGTTCCACGGGAGCCACTGTTTTGTGATTGCAGAACTTGCTCACTGGCGTCTCAGACTGTTCATCTCTCAGGGGCATGTTGGTGTTTCTTTTGCCGGACAGAGCTAAAATTGACGCAATTGGAGAGGGTGTTTCTTTCTATTTCACTACAAGTTTTGAGTTGCACTTGAGTTATTGCTTTGTGTTCTGTGTTTTATCACATACATATAGATATAGACGTATTTATAACATATATATATATTTAATAAAAGCTGTTGTTCCTTTTTCTGTATTTTGTGGCCTCTTGTTTTCAAATTTAAATTGCACCTTTGTCTTAAAGCCAAGACATTATCATATCATTTTGGGGTAGGTTTTCAGCAGTAAATAAAATATTTCTACACATTAGGCAAAAATATTATCTCCTACTTAGCTTAATATTTTAAAACCTACAATGAGTCCTAGTTTCTCCCTGAACAAGGCACATAGATTTTCTGCTTTCATAAGGCAATGGAAAGTAATGATGCATTCCAACAAATACATAATTCTTTCGTTTGGTTATTATGATCAACTTCCATAAATTGAGCAAAGCACTAAGATCAGAGTATACTACATGAATCTTGAAGTAGCTGAGATGGGCGTGATTATGCCTAAAGAGATATTATCAAGCAAAAAGGAATGGAATGTAAAACTATTTCTTCATGCTGTAAGGCCATGTGTTACTTTGCATTTTCTGCTGACAACCACAATACTATATATTCATGTTGTAGACTTTGGGTGAAATATTACCCTCTCTGCCACCAGCTCAGTGGACCACAGTTTAAAATTCAGTTTGTTATAGGTTCATTTTCCACTTTCTCTGCCACTTGGCTTTGGCCTGCTTCTTGTGTCTATCAAACAACTCCATCGCCTAGTACATTTATTTTCCTTCTAGCACTGCTGGTTTAGCTATTCGGCAAAAGCAGGTTTGATTCCAGAACAGGTTAGTGTAAGTGATTCAGGGTGCTACTTGCGGATGTAGCTGCAGCGGCTGCTGGGTGTGCTGCCCGCCCAGTTGCCATAGGAGGGGCTGCTGCCACTGCGCACCCAGTGCCAGTGTGGGGCACCCACCGCCGCCACAGGGACCTGCCGCGGGCCAGCGGATTCCGTGGGGGCTGCCGCCATCCCTGGTGAAAACTCCACGCCATGGGAATGAGCCCAGCTCCCTAAAGCACCGGGTATGGGGGCTTTGCCGTCCTCGACTCGCTTCTCTTCTCAGGAAAAACAAAAAAAGTTTAACAGGCAACCCCTCCCCACAGGACAAAACTGCTTTCTTAACCCTCTACAAACCTGAATGTGGTCAGTAAATTATATGTACAAAGTGAGAATAATATCAATCACACCTCACGAAAGAAGAGAGACACCTGAGATTTTAAGAGACTGGGTATAAAAAAACAACCCAGCTAAAATAGTAGTTTATTAACTCCTTCTAATTGACAAATTGACCAGATGTTGTGTAAAAAAAGGGCAAGCAGGAGCTGAAAAGTGCCAGAGAGAAATATGCTTTCACACACTTACTACACTAAAGGTATGCTCATACTGCTCTAACTTAAGAAGTAGTGCCTAGATTCCTATTAAGATGAGCGTAGCTATAAAGGAGAGGAACTTCAAATAGTCCTCATTAGAACAAATTTTTTAAAGTTTTTAGAAACTAACAGTGCCATCTAGAAATTATTCTATTATGGGCAGCCAATTTAGAGAATGCTGGCAGGGAGTTATGGTATCAGATTTGCTCAGAAAAAGAAATTAACATGTTTCTGCATTCCAAGAATTTGAAGAGAACAGAAAAGCCTACAGTAAACATGTTTTTTGATCACAAGGGCACATATTGTTGTTGCAAGGTTATCCACTACAGAAATAAAGTCAATGTGGTTTGTTGTTGTTGTTATTTTAAATGGGTGGAAATACAGTTTTTTTCCTTCTAGAACTGATATATTGTTATCCATGAGAGAAATTTGTTTCTAAACAATGCTGAGGGTTTCAGGGGTTTGGAGGTTTTTTCCTCCCAGCCAAAAAATGAATTACTGGTTTTGATACCTAAATTAAAAAGAAGAAATTACAAGCTTAACAGCTTGGCCAGTCACACAAAGACTAAACTCAATGGCTCTGTGATCACAACCAGTTTGGTGCAGAGTGCTTTCAACTCCACATTTTTCCTGTTGTAGTTTTCTCAGAGGTGCCAAGGATGATCACAGAATCACAGAATCTATGAGGTTGGAAAAGACCTCTGAGGTCATCGAGTCCAACCTGTGACCTAACACCACCTTGTCAACTAGACCATGGCACTAAGTACCACATCCAGTCTCCTCTTAAATACCTCCCTGGGCGGCCCATTACAATGCCCAATCTCTCTTTCTGTGAACAACTTATTCCTAATGTCCAATCTGAACCTTCCCTGGTGTAGCTTAAGACTATGTATGTCCTCTCATTCTGTCACTTGTCTGGGAGAGGAGGCTGATGCCCATCTGGCTATACCCTGTTTTCAAGTATTTGTAGACATTGATAAAGTCTTCCCTGAGCCTCTTCCTCTCCAGACTAAATAGACCCAGCTACTTCAACCACTTCTTACAGGACTTGTGCTCCAGCCCCTTCACCATCTTTGTTGCCCTTCTCTGGATATGCTCCAGCATCTCAACATCCTTCCTAATTTGAGGAGCCTAGAACTGGACATAGTACTCAAAATGTGGCCTAAGCAGCGCTGAGTACAGGGGAAGAATCACTGCCCTTGTCCTGCTGGCCACACTATTCCTGACACAGGCCAGGATGTCATTGGTTTTCTTGGCCACCTAGGCACATTGCAGGCTCATATTCATCCTGCTGTCAATCAGCACACTCAGGTCCCTTTCTGCCTAGCCACCCTCCAGCCACTCTGTCCCCCGCCTGTGGTGCTGCAGGCGGTTGTTGTGGCCAAAGTGCAGGACCCTGCACTTTCTCTTGTTCAACCTCATACCGTTGGATTCTGCTCATCTACCCAGCCTGTCCAGGTCACTCTGCAGAGCCCTCCTACCCTCCAGCAGATCAACCCTCTCCCCAATTTGGTGTCAACTGCAAATTTGCTAATGATAGACTCAAACACCTTCATGCCGTAAGGGCCTCAGTTAAAAAACTGAAAAACACAAAGTGAAGGGGAGAAGCAGCTTTACTGGTCAAAGTCCGATGATCCAAAGAGGAAACTCATAACAATCTTCCCGTTCTTATAACATTCTGAGCACACCTCCCCCATCCTATCCAACTAAAGTCCCTCTTACTTCTATGTTACCCCAACATCCAACAGAATTGTCCCTTATTGCTTAACCCCACCTGTGTCCAGCCCTTCGTAAGCCTGGAAGCCTAACTCTATGTTTTGTCTTGTACCCCACTTATCTACACACAAGAATGCACACACACAGGAACACAGGCTCTTCTAGCCCTTAATATTCCAAGTTATCCAGATACCTAGCAAAAGTGAATTCTCTAAAATATTAAGCATACCCCTTAAGGCATCATCCCCATCCAGATCATCAATAAAGATATTAAATAGGACTGGGACCAATAGTGATCCCTGGGGGACACCACTAGTGGCTGTCAACTGGATGCAACGCCATCATATGGTCGTACTATATGTGACGTATTATGAACAGAAATCAACAGTAAAGATTTCATCCTAAGTGTAGTCATAGATAGTAGTTTTTTACACCCCTAGTGTCTGATGTGAAGGTTAAAGATTTTAGTTTCTTTAAAAACAGATAATCTAAAATTACTTTTTCATGTCTTGTGGCTATAGGAAAAACTTCACAGTCTAAAGATTAAAAAAAAAGACCACAAGTACTGAAAAAAGTACAGATTTTTATCCTGATTTTTACATACTCATGTTATCTTTTTAAAGCTTGGGATTTGGCTGTGTTAATGTGTCAATGCAACATAGCTTGCCATTACTCTTCAAAAGGCACCAAGAGGAAACAGAAGCCCAGAGAGTTCAATGGACTTTTTCAGGTTTTCCCAAAAAGCTGTAGTCTGACCCTGAATATCCCAGATCACAATCCAATCATTTATTCCTGAGACTACCTTTACAGTTTGTGTAATGTTTAGTTAAAAAGAAAACTAATAAAAGTAGTAGTGTGTTGACACCAAAGCTTCTGAGAATATGTATTTTATATACAAATACTTACATATGCATACGCAGTGAAATAAAGAGTCAATAATAACATGCTAATCCCTGAGTTTAGCAAGAAAAATTTAGAAACATTTGTAGAAGAAATCTCAATAACATTTCCCAAGATTTTATTTAATATTAAAAATCTTATTTATCTTAATTCAACCTCAGACTAAAACAAAGTACTTTCCATTTTTTTAAGTTTCTCTATTCAGAAGACAGATAAAAAAAAGATTATATTAAAAGAAAGTTTTAATTTTTTTTTAAATTTCAGTGAGTTTTCATTGCTAACATCTGCATTTGAAACACTTGATGGCAGTCAGAAGATCACTGTATAGAGCATTACACAGATGTATTTTGCACTATTACCTACAAAACCCAAAATTAAGTGTAGCAGGAGGTGGACCAACTAGCAGAGATTATGTAAAGATATTGAAACTCTCTATGTTAATGAATGTTTGCTAAGCCCTCTTCTAATATTTCCTATCTGAATTTCTTCACAAAGAATTGTTTTTTCTGATTACTACTATCACAGGTACTACTGTGGGAAATTGGTGAAAGGTATATTACATATATACAGTATGGAAAGGGCTGAGTTCAGGAATAAAAGGAGGTTTACATAACATGTACTCAGATTTATAGCACAATTGCCTTTTCAAGAGAGGGTCACTTTGCAATACAATAATTGTTTCATTTATCTTATGCTGAGTTACAATAGAGAGCAGACTCAAAGTTGATTAAAAATTAAAATGCACTTTATTCAACATAATGGTAAAGTGATGCTGCATAAATGGAATAGACTTTTCCATTTCTCTCATCATAGTCTGCTCCCTGGTTTCTTTTTACATGCTGATATTCTTAAATGCTGGATACTTTCTGCAAATTTAAATGTTAAGGATTAACAGAGATAATTGCACCCAGGGCTAATGTCCACTATTACATGGAGCATGACTGGAACATTCTTCTGCTTCATTTAGTACTCAGATATTCCCTTCCTGTACAGTCACGAGGTCATCTGCTGTACTTTTGTGGTATAGAAATACAATGAAAGTGTTTCTTACTTCATACATTTTTGTAGAAATATATGCTAGAAATATATTTGTATGGCATAGATATGTGTTGGACCCCATACATGAAAATTACCAGTTAGATTTCACATGAATTCATCTTTAATGCTAGCAATAATCTTATTTGTCCCTAAAAAAAAATCTACTTTTTTTGTCCTCATATTAATTCTTGACATTACATAGTGTAATGCAGTTATACAAAGTACAGCAAGTTATAGACAATTAATGACTATTAAGACAACTTTCTCATAGGATTGGTTAATCAGCATAATTTCTTTGATAGTCGTATTCATTCTAGGTAAACAAAGCCCTTAGTTGGTATCTGCACACAGGACACATGTAAATATCTATTGCCAGAGATGTCATCTTCTATAACATATTGTAACTACATTTTCTTGATGTCCTGGGTCCAGGCAGGACAGGGTTTATTTTTGCAGTAGTCGATATGGGTCATGGCTAGGACCTGGAGGTTATTCTATACCGCCTCATATTATTTTCTGAGAACAGGGGAAAGGGTCCCTTCCAGGTCAGGGTAGTATGACAGTGGTCAGACACTGTTGGGCTGTGCATGGTGTAGCGATGAGCATTAGCATGTGAACCACTCACCTGTCATGTACACTATTTTTACCAATATTGTTGCTGTTACTGTTTCTTTTCTTATCTCCTTGCTGTTTCCAGTAAATTGTTCTTATCTCAATCCATGATCTTTACCTTGTGCCTCCAAGTCTCTTCTCCGGGGAGATGAGGAGTGGAGAGTGAGTGAGCAGTACATGTTTCATGGAACCACAGAGTTGCAGAGTATTCGGAGCTGGAGGGGACCCACAGAGATCATCGAGTCCAGCTCCTGAGTGGATAGCCTGAGGGGATAGAAACAGCAAAATTGATGTTTAGGGTGTGTCAGTGGGAACACTAAATTGGGGAATACCATTCCTAAACCACAATTTTCCTAAACTGTTCATAAATATCATCGTTAAGACTACTGCCCATCATCTCAGGACATAAAGCAGATTCCTCCCAGGGACAAATTTCATGTGCTTCTGATTTTTTAATCATTATTGTCTTTCATAGTGTCCTATCTACTTCCAACCTTCAGAATCTTCTTACTAAGCATAAACTGACATCTCAACATTTTGAGTATTCCACTTTACATTGTTACTAGTTTTTTATATATTGTACAGAAAACAAAGCTGGTAATTTATACTGATTTGTAGTTAATATTTATTTCTGTATAAAAAGAAAAGATACTATTTGATGTTTTCATTTCTTTCCTGTGAGACTCTTTACTGCTAGAAATCACATCATGAAACACAATAATTTCACATAGCAAAGGAACTACTTGAAATAGATTATATTAACATACTCTAAGGTCACTGAATATTCATAGTTGGCCCTCTTTCTTACCTGCCCTTTATCAAGGCCTCCGATTTCAGGTCAGCCATGCAACATTTTAACAGTTTTTAATATCAATTTCTTGTTACCTTACTAAATGGAACCAACTCCAATGTGGAAAGACCTGTAAATCACATTTTTTCAGCATCGCCTCAAAGTGAGGAAGAGAGAGAAGAAGACATATGTGACAGACACCAGAATCCTCACTTAATGGATGTGGCAACACAGTTCTGAAAAATCATTAGCATTCACAAGTATTGGTAAGTGTAAGTATCAGAAAAGAATAAGATTAATCTTGAGTCTAATTAGAGTCAGAAGAAAATGTAGATGACAAGACAAGGAAAAAAAAAACCAAGCCCAGCAATGTGGTTCCTAACACATTCTGAAGTCTCTAATATTATTTTGTATGATTCATTTATTACAGAATTGAAAACTCAGTTTTTCAAACTGAATTTCATTTTCTATACATTTTCTCTTATTCCACCATTCAGCTTTCCTTACATATAATGAATTATGTTTTGGACCACCTATCTTTGTCTTGACTCTGGGATTATATTGAATGAACTTATCCTGCACCATGTTTGTGCTTCTCAATTGCTTTTACCTGTTCCTTTCACAGCTTAGCAGCATCTGTCATTTGAAAGAACTCTATTTGGAGATATCTGCATGGGACTAAAGTAGGACACAGATAACCAATTATTTTCAAAATTTTGCATATGAGCCATGGCTCTCACATCCATGATTCCATTATATCAAAGCTTCATATAAGGAAGTATTGCATTGTTTTATTCTCATGTTTAGGGTCACAGTATTCATCAAGTCTTTGACACTTTCTAGGGTGACTGTGCAGAATTTGTGCTTTTCATTTAATAGCAATTTCACTTTCTTCCTCTTTTACCAAGACAGTAAAGTCTTGGTTTCTTTTCCTACATCTCTTTTTCCCCTCAATTTGTTCTGTAAAACAGCTCAGTTCTTAATTTTAAAACCAAACTATATGTTCCTTTGACTGCTCTTATTTTCGTCCCAAAAAGTAAGGAGTATGTTTGAAGTCATCAGCCTCTTCATTAATGCCTTCACATTACATGGTTAAGGCCACATAGTCACTGACCATCTAATCCCATCTAATTCTGTTATCACTGGATAAGAGCTGCCTTGTTTTATGTTCAGTCTTACAACAGAAATGTGAATTCAGACAATTGTGGGTAACACAGTGTGCAGACATTAGATAACAGGATAGATAGAGATATGCAATAAAGATGTTTACATCAGGGAGCAGGTATTTGACAAAAATGCTGAAGTCTGCCCAACAGGAGACCAGAGAGCAGTAAAGATTGAGTCAGGACAAGGAGGAAAAGTACAACAGCAAAATGAAGGTATGAAGAAAAAAAAAAAAGAAGAAGGAATAGCTATTGTGAAAAAAGTCAGGAGACCTAGATGAGACAAATTGCCTGGTGCTTAAGTCCTCAATAAAGAGAACAGGTTTCTCTAAAACACACTTCAAGGTGGAGCATCTCAGTTCCATTCATTTAATACTGATGGCTAACTAGTCTGGAACTATACTAAATAAAATAAATTTAAAGAATGTTTTTTAAGATTTCCAATACCGTATTAACATTCCCATATTACTAATCGTATTTTCTCTTTTGAAACCTTTCTAAATATTTCTCTGCCCTGGATAATTTAAACTACAGCACTATAAAGTGGAATTTGCAAAGAGATCTGTGAATAGAAATAGTAATGCAAGGCAATGTATACGGCATAGAGTGCTGCCATCTTTTGGTTATAACAAATTAAGATTGTTTCAAGAGCTCTGAATATGCCTAAGCAAGATGAATAGAGTCCAAAAACATAATATGTAAGCTAAGTATTATTAAAAAAAATCATTGTTACTAAAATGACTAAATTTTGTATTAAAGATTCACTCTGAAATTTAAGATATCTGCTCAAAATAAAGTGTCCTTTTATTTAAACTATATTTTTTAAAAAATATAGTTTTTGTTCTTTCAAAGCTCTAGATAAACAGAGCAATGAAATATTTTTTCTTCTTTTGTTGCAGAGAAAGTTGAAACATTTAAAGCACGTAAGAATTACATTAGTTAATAATTTCTGCAAGTCCTTCTATTAAAACCAGAAAATTGAAAAATAATTTTGTAGCTTTCAGAAATAGGCATAATTTTACTTAGATAATGTTTTAAAATTGTTTTCAAATTCTTCTGTAAAAAAGAATCTCTCCTTAAAATATGACATATGTTTTGTTGTTGTTTTAGAGATACTATATACTTCCATAGTCTTACAGCAGAAGAGTAGGCAGCCATTTCCAGCTATTTTTATGGTAACCAATAATGATTGCATTTGTTAATAGCAATTAAAAAAGAAATAACCATCTTTTTGAGGGAGATTTCAATCAGTTTGGTTTTGCCTTTTTCCTTCTATTATAAAGATCCAATTTTTTTCTTTCTGTGCATAATTAATTTGAATTAATGATATACTCAAATTCCATCCTCATCAGAAACATATCTCTGCAAGTGACTATCATATTGTTCCATTCCTTTTATATGATTTCCACAGATATAAAAACTGCATGCACAGAGAATTTATTTAGTAAAGTTTAAAAGTAGATGAGGTGTTTTGTCTTGAAGGAAGTGAGCCATTGGACCTTAAGCAGAGCATTCTTATTTTGATTTTCTTTCAAATTTTAAATGTTTCTTTACAGTTAAGTTGATTTAAGTTTTTGGACTTATGCCTAATAGTCAAAGCTTGAAACTGTGATTTGAAAGGCAGGAAAGCCAATAGTCTAAATAAGAGCTAAATACAGGTTATTTTCTCTGGAGGCTTTTCAATTCAGATTTATAAATTTCATATTTTAACAATCTGAAAATGCATGTTTGCCTTCAGATTTATTCGCTTCTTCACAGCTACAACAACAAAACAAACAAAATTTCAAAAACCCTAAAACCTATTACCTGTTGTAGTGGCTTTTCATGTTGTTTTCTGTGCAAAACAGGTGTTTATTGTACTTAATAATGATATTCCTCCCTTGTACAAAGTGTCTTACTCACCTAGGAGTAAAGAACCAGTAGAACCAGTAGAACAACTATCAGTACAAGAACCAGTAGAACATCATCTTGGCCAAGGCTGTTTCTTTACATGATGCCTGCTGATTTACATTTCTTTTTCTTGGTGCAAAGACATTGGCATTCACTATTCCACTTGTGTATATTTTGTTGTTTTCTGGTTCTGCTGATGCAGTGATATGTTTTCTGTCAAAGGCGGTTTACAGGCACATTACCCTGCTAGACAGAAACAGCAAGCTACAAGGATTTCCTGAGGAGAAACTTCCAGATGCAGTGTGGGAGATTTCTCATCTCTCAACTACATTAATTACATTATCTCCCTGAAACAACATTCTAAATGAAATCATTCACTGAAAGTCTTACACACAGTCCAGCTGTCTGGACTTCTCTAATGCTCCTGTCATCTATAAATAATTCACAGAAAGCCAACTGGGAGACTGTATACTCATTTTCTGCTCTCAATATCTGCCAGTTATGGGTAAGAAAAGATTTCCGACCTGACAGCTGTGGGGAGATAGAAGTTTACCACTTCAAATCTTAAAAAAAAAAATCTCAAGTCCAGATTTAATAAAAAAATGGAATTTGCTTTAAAAAATAAAAGTCTTTCAAAATAGATTTTAAAAATATTTTTACTTATTTTGAAGTTTACTGAGGTCCTGTTTTCATAAGATTTATTATAGCCAAGAAGACAAGAATTTTACTTTGAAAATAAAAAAGCAGAAAGTGATTTCAACATAGTCACTCATTTTTGGCACTAGGAGCTTTCAGAAAAAATAGATAAGAAAAACCATGAGAGCTGGAATAAAATCATGACTATTTACAACATTGATACAAAAAGGCTCTTAACTTGAAAAGGTGGCAGTGTCTATTAGAAAAGAACAATACAATTGCTTCCATAGGCAAAAAGGTCATATATATCACTGAACTCTATAGTTAAATGACATGGATGATCTGTGATAGGTACAAACCCTGGAGCTATATCTAACAGCTCTGATTATTTTCTTTCATATCTGTTTTCTTTTCACATTAATGCTGTGGGAGGAAAATTAATTAATAATAATGATTAATAATGCCAGTCAAAAGATGAGGAGGCTAAACTCAGATATGGTGTAATTGAATTTGTACTTACTTTCACCAGTTACCAATTTTTGCTTCATTGTTTGTATTGTTGTGTCAAGTGGCAAAATTCTTTTTTGACCCTGTAATCAAAGGGGAAAATGCTTACAATTTGACTTGGAAAGACTAAGGACATGTGACTCTCTAGGTCACCTTTTTTTTATAGTTACATTTTGACTGAAGGTTATAGTACTGTACCAATCATAGACCTAATTTATCTTGAAATTCATACAACTCCATTGAAAACAATTGGTTGTATCTCTTTGCACCCAGACTGATTTTGGATCTGTTCCTTTGAGAGACAATATTTCCCTTCAGCTATTAGAAACTAATCTCCCAAAGGTACACGTTATCATATCATTTGCACAAAAGAACAACATCAAATGCTGCATGCATAAGAACAACAACAAAAAAAAAAGTTTTGAAGGAGCTGCATGCTCCTTTCTTTAAGGACTTTGAGGAAGAAAGTATACAAGTGTGACCTCACATTCCAGTATCTATGGGATGTTTCATGGAATAAGCAGATTCCAGTTTTCACATTTTCACTCCCTTTCCTCTAGTCAGGTAACATCTATCCACAAATCCTCACTTAGGGCAGATAAGGAATTTAAATTGGTAGCATCTATAATGATAATAGTACTTCAACATGTTCTTAAAATTACCGCAGAAAAAAATCTTTGTGACTCTTTTGAAAAAAACACATTTCCTTTAACCATCGGGTCATAGTAGGTATTTTTCTGCATCCTGAAATTATGTTGGAATTCTTTCTCTCTTCTTCATTGTCTTGTTGCAGGCATTATTTTCCTACTCCTTACAGAGCTGAAAGGCATAAAATGAACAAAAAAGAGATGAACAAAAAAGAACAAAAGAGAGATGGTTAATGAGAATTAGAGTGAGAATGGAGCAATAATCAGAGTAACGAAAATTGAATCTCAATTCAGAGAAAAAAAGAAGTATCTGTAACATTCTTGAGAATAGAATTGAAATCTACAACTTCCTTGTGAGGGGAAGAAGAGAGTCAGGCACTGATCTCTTCCCTGCGGTGACCAGTGGCAGAATACGAGGGAATTACATGAAATTGTGTCAAGGGAGGTTTAGGTTGGATTTTAGAAAAGGTTCTTCACCCAGAGGGTGTTTGGGTACTGGAACAGTCTCTCCAGGAAAGTGGTCACAACACCAAACCCGACAGAGTTCAAGAAGCTTTTGGACAATACACTCAGACCCATAATGTTACTCTTGGGAATGGTCCTGTGCAGGGCTAAGGTTTGAATTTGATGAATCCTTGAGGGTCCCTTTCAACTAAGCATATTCTGTGAAACAAGATTTATTCTGAGGCCTCACAGGATTAACTTGCTAACAAATACCATGTTTTAGTGTCTCAATACTTTTATGAGATAGTCTGAGAACCAGCAATTCTGTGCTTGAATCAGTGATCAGTTTTTGCATTTACAGCAGTATTACTATTCCATTAGACTCTGTCATGAGAAAACCTCACAATCCATTTAAATTAACACTTTAATTTCTTAAATTATTAAGAGTCTTTCATTTAGAAATGAAACTAGAAATGACTTTTCATTTTGAAAGACAATATATTGTGAATATGCCCCCAATGTACTTCGATGGCACTTGATAATCCATGGTGCATCCCCTTTAGAACATGAGATCAGATTTGCATGCTTTGTCCCTCCTGAAATCAAGAGTTACTGCTTCAGAAGCAATATGTGTGTTCATCATTTGAAGAATGAAGATTATTTTTCAAATATTTTTAAAGGATATTTTCAAATGCTTTATTAAAGTTTAAAATTGTGAAGTTTCTCTTAAGAAGGAAAGGGAAAAGGAAGCTCATTAGTATAACTATATAATATATAATATATACTTTAGGTGCTGTTGCATCTCTTAGTATAAAGAAAACTTCACATAGAGACTATTTAACTGCTCTTTCAAACAATTCTTCCCTCTTCCTTTCTAAAGGGTGATCATAGGTAAAAGCAATTTTTCTTAAGACAGAGGTCTCAGGATCTCAATACCAGATTAGTCATTTAGCTAGAGAAAATGATCTAGTTTTAGAAGAAATAACCATGTCTTTTATTGTCTCTTAGCCACTTGTTTCTTAGGGTATGGTTGCATTCACTGTAGGCAGGGTTCAACACACAAAATGTAGGCTTTTCTATTTAAGAGACTCTTAAAGTAGCTATTTCAAATAAATTCAGAAGTAGCAGTCGTGAGCATCTGTCCATAACTAAGTCTGGAATTTGCAGAGTTTAATAAAAAGGATAATAATGGTACCACAAAATTCTCATCTGCATAGATGCCATGGACATGCTTACATCATTTTGATTTAACGCAGTAACAGAGATTTTGATGAGTAGTGTTCATCAGTGGTCAGTACTGAGACTACCACATTTTAACATCTTTGTTGGTGACATAGACAGTGAGATTGACAACACCAAGCTGTGTGGTGCTGTCAACACACTGGAAGAAAGGGATGCCATCCAGAGAGACCTTGACAGTTTGAGAGGTGGGCCCATGTAAATCTCATGATGTTCAACAAGAAGGGCAAGATCCTGCACCTGGGTCAGCAGAGGCCAGGCAGTGAATGGATTGAAACTATCCCTGGAGAGAAAGACCTGTGGGTGTCTAGGGACAAAAACCTCTACATGACTCAAAGCACCCTCACAGCCCAGAAAGACAACTGTATCCTGGCCTGCGCCAAAATCAGAATGACCAGCAGGTCAAGGGACGTGATTCTCCTTCGTCTACTCTGCTCTTCTGAGACTGCACCTGGAGTACTTCATCCAGCTCTGGGGTCAACAACACAAGAAAGATGTGGACCTGTTGAATCAAGTCCAGAGCAGGATCAAAAAAATCACAAGATTATAAGCAGCATTATGCCACTTGATCAACAGATTCACTCGTAAACATATGGTTCTTCTCACAAAATCTCTTGAAAAACAAGTTTTCAGAATGGGATGTTGAACAGTTGTTGAAATGTCACAAGTTCTACATACACTACTGTCTTTACAGAATGTAATGTTTGGCTTAGGGAGGAAATAAAGATTTCTCTCTTAGTACTGACAAGGTTAGTGTTTATGTCATATGAGATTAATTGTGGCATTCTTCCTTTTTCTGTCAGCATTTATAGATCTTTCTTCTTTTGTCTTTGTTTCCCTTAATATTCTAAAGATCTATAATCAGTTCCTGAGAGCAGCATTTTCCATTCTTTTTGATGCATGCTGTATTTAGTACACTAGTTCTATGTGGTGTCACATACCAAAAGTAAAGATTTCCATAGAAATTATACCAAGCAAGTCTAGTATAGTTGTTGAACATTAAAGCTCTTTCCTGTCATCTCATTCTTCATTTCCTTATCATTAAGAAAACTTTTTTTCACAGAAAGGGTTGTCAGGCATTGGAACAGTCAGTCCAGGGAAAGGGTTGAGTGCCATCTCTGGAGGTACTTAGAAAACATGTAGATGTGTCACTTAGGCTCTCTAGGACAACAGGCACCTATTTTCTTATTTTGCTAAAAATGATCATTTAGCCTTATTCTTCTTTCCTGTCTCACAACAAAATCTAAATAGTTTCTTCTTTTATCTCATATCAGCAATCACAATGAATCTCTACACAGGATCTCTTCAGTTCTATTTTCTCTCTCTTTTCTCTGTAAGACTCCAGTCACGGACCTGGAGGCTCAACTGGGAATTTTACTTTTAAAACTATTCAAGTCTCCAAAATTTCACACACTGAACTTTTGCAGAGCTTCGGTTCTTTAATAGTTTGAGATTACATGGGGACGACACTGCACAGGTTTCCTCAGGAGATACTTTTACTGATAAATATGGGATAAAATAAGGATCTTGGCAAAAATTTTCAAGGCTAAGATATAACCAAGATAGCGCATTTCACAAAGCATCCAGCACACACCAACCCACACAGCTTTACAAAATACACCCACTCAGTTTTAAGTTCCCCAGAATATTAAATAAGAAAAGAGATTAAGAGAAGGAAAAGGAGTAGAGACAGAGAAAAGAGATTAAGAAGGGAGGAGAATAAGAGAAAAATAGAAATAGCTTGCACCAGAGAGCTCTACGGAAGTCCAACTTCACATGGTGCAGGTAGGTCCCAGGAAAGAGAGAAGACAGGCATGTGTTGCTGCTTTTATGCGCCCTGGTCCCTGTGGCCACCCCTCCCCGGCTGAACTTCTGGCTAACTGGCTACTCTGTGACTGAGCCAGAGTGAGTGATACTGTAGCCAGTTAGGGGTTCCAGGGTGCATGGTGTGGGTGGGATCACAGGTTGCCGTTTTGGTTGACCGCTGCTATGGGGCTGCCCCATGAGACTGCAGGCTTGCTAAATGGGTTCTGGGGCTGCCATGTGGAATACAGCCTGCCCTTTCCCCACCACACACAAGAGTTGGTTCCAACCAATAATTAAGTAATCCAGCGTCTCACACTCTCCAATTTCTAAATTAACCTGTATAATTTAATTTACCTCTCTCATTTTCTTTGTACCATCTGATTATATTTGTTACTAATTTCTATATTTTCTGATCTTTACAAGAGATTAATATCTCCCACTTTGAAAGCATCAACCAAAGTGTCTATATAGGATTAGCAGCAATAGGCTACATAGGTCATAGGCAGATGACATCATATGGTGCCCTAACTACATCTAAAAGGGAAAATTAATCTATTCTGTATCAGATATATATTTTTATGAGTTCTTAATGCATAAGGATATATCATCACGGCATTTAGTTCTGCACCTGGACCGCTGCATTAAGTGGTTTGGGCATAAGGCATCACCAACAGGAACACTGATTATGGCTCCAACTGAGTGTTTGTTATCTCTCCATCAAGAATGTCAAACAGCCCTTAGGTGTGGGTCTAGCCATGTTTTGGTTGCAAGCTATTCCAAAGTAGGGTATATACTGTTCATCCTTTGTGATGCATTATTTAAGACAAATATGACCCATGAAGAATCTGGAAACTATCTGATGCTAGACCTCCTGTTGCCATTAATATCTCAAAACACCAGCATCTGCTACATAAGTTAATATATAGACATATTAACTTACATTAAAATAAATTACATTTTGTGAAGTAAAATGTTGTATTATGTTGTACTATGTTGTATTTCTCTCTTTTGAAAGAAAAAAATAAATTAACAATAATTCTTAACTCAATAGAGGTTAATAAATTTCAGAGATCTCAGTGGCAAAGTTAGAAATAGTTTAATAGCTTTTTCTCTTTAGAATCTTAAATGATGTTTCATGTCTTCCAAATCTCTCCCTCTGTCTCTTTCTTTCCCTTTATCTGTCTTGTCATAATTTAGATTCAGTAAAATGTAAACCCAGGAAATATATACATGTATAATCTATATTTTTCTCCTTTACTTCATCATCACTGGCCTATTATATAGATCATTGCCTTTTCTTCCAGTGCCTTCTTTTCCTTTGTTTCTGGCTTTGGATATTGTGAATGGCTATGCAATTTCCTTTGCTATATTAAAACTTGCCTTTTTTTCCCCTTAGTGCAGCACAGCCAAACAAAGGACAGGACAAGGACATAGAAACCATCATGAAATGCCTTTTATTTTGCAGTTCTTTTCATCTGCTTAACAAATAACAGAAAGCATGGTTAATCATTGCATGCTTCGGGTTCCCTGGGCACTCATGGAGCTCTCCATATGGCCTGTTCAAAATGGAGGCACTTGTATATATCATATCTTAATTATGCAAAAAAAATATGATCATATAGTAGAACAGAGTAATAATAAAAAAGATACCTGCTCAAGAAAAACAGAAACCTAGCTAATAATCACCCTACATTTCCAAGGAGAACATTATAATAAATACATAAATCTCCATTCTAACATTAATTTGATAATATTTAAAACATATTCACCCTTGAGTTTTAAATATTGTTCCTTCATGCAAGAAACAAAGTAGCACAGTGAATAATTATTTTGTTTTCTTCATTCTTTTCCTCTTTTTTTAACGTCTTGCTTTTGATATGACTAAGCTCTTCTAAGTCCTCTTTATTTACCACTTATTTTGCTTTCTTGTTCTTATCATTATTTTCTTCATCCTTTAGTATTTCAACACATTTTTAATGACCATGCCCTAAGATAAGCAAGGTTTCTAAGCCAGTAAAATATACAATTATTTTCTACAGAGAAAAGTTTAAAATAATTTTATTCAGGTGCCATAGGCCTTGCACTGACCAACCTGTGGATAAGGTTACAGATACAAGCAACTGGTGAACAAAAGTGGTAATGATTTGTCATTTTTGCTCCAACTTTGCATTGTTTCACCAGGTTTTGAGATGGTAAATTAGCATTACAAACCAGGGATACTATTAAGCAAAGAAGGCAGGCCAGAGCAAATAAATGAGTCCATTTCTAGCTGGCAGAAGTATGTCAGTCTCTGAGCTGTTGTAAACGAGCATCAGTAAAGTGATCGAGTCACTCACAATGCACCTACAGTTGGGTACCAAGTATTGCTATCAAGGGCAACTGACAGATGTAATCACTGCTATAGATTAATCCATTCAGCTGAAAGGAAATTATTCAAAAAATGAATATAAAAGAATATTCTGACCAAAAATTCAGGAATCAAGAAAAACCCAAATGAAATTTTAATGTTAATTGAACCTTCATGTGCTGTGGGACTAAGTCTTAAGCTGGTTAGTGTCAGTGCCTACCTCAGCTGGGGGATACTTAGCAGTTTGAAAAGGTGTGCAGGAAAATTATATGTGCCTTAATTTCAAAAATAGCATGGATGATATTTTACATCTGACAGGGAGTAAATAAGGAAATTATCTATAAGTTTTCTTTCTTGTCATTTGGTTTAGGTTTTGATTGATGCAGCTGGCATATTAGCCATATTTTAACACATTTAACAAACTTAAGCAGATCAGATAAAAATTACTGTAAAATTATGGAAGAGTGAGCTAATTAAAAACTTCGGGGATCTATGGGAGTGATGTGAAGAGGAGGTGATAAAAAAAATCCACACACTATCTAACACATCTTGGACCATGGTAAAAGATACTCAGTCATCCACCTAATAATCATTTATATTTTGTTTTGCCAGATGCCTCCTCTGCTAAATAAAGTTTTCCCTTGACAGCTATAGTGCAGTGTTTCTCAAGTCAAAAGGACTAAATTTTTCCATAGAGGTGGCAAAGAACTTGTGTTATTACAGTCTTAAGTTAGGTAACCACATACTATTTTCCCATGGGACCTAAGCCCTATTCAAAACATGGGACATGAACAAGAGCTGTGCAGTCAGAAGAAGTTAGTGCATATAGCTAAATCGTGTGCCAAACCCAGCAGATGAGCTAGTGCCTTGAGATTTAAAGGTCTAGAACAACCCTTCATAACACCAACAAGAATGTAAAAACAGAGAGAGATCATGCTACTCCAGAGATATTCCTCACCTTCTCTTTCTGACTGAAGTTTGAAGCCCTCTTACAACACTATCTTGTCTTTCATCTTCCTCCTCTCCTACGTGCAAATCTCTATCTGTTTATCTGTTTGAGGTTGTTATCAGCCATTTTTGGAATTCACTTTTTTTTTCTCTTTCAAAAACTTCCTATGGGGATGTTCCCCTGCCCCAACATGGTTAGCAAGTGGATACTGTTTTCCTCCTGTTTTTGAGCCTGTGACTCTATTATAGGGCACCAGATGTTTCTCTGCATGAAAATAGTCTTGGGAAGTCATTGATTTCCTAATTAATCTGTGCATTTTGTTTCAAAGTTCTGAACTGGACATGGCAATACTCAAGAATCAGCATGGAGCAGAATTCATTAGAGATGTGCTAATATATACTGACTAGGACTGCAAATTGCTGCACAAAAACCAAGCATACAGTTTAACCACAAAATTACTTAGGAGGTGTTTTAAAGATTTATTTTTATTTTTTTTTACATTTTCTTTATTAACAGAAGAAAATGTGCTTTATTAGCAAAGGAAGATAAGTCCAAAGTTCTCATATATGATTTTTAAGAAAGGCTATGGTTAGGAGGGGAGAAAATGCAAAGAACTAATTCAAGGTGAAAAAACTCAGGCATATGGAGCCATATGGAGGATGGCCTAGATAAGAACAAGAGAAAAATTCAAGCAATTACTTGTGAAGCTCTGGGAGGACAGCATGGATGTGAATTTATGAATGCTTCTTGTTTCAATCTCAATTTTAATTCAATTTATCCATTATACCCTTCTCTTCTTACTTGCTTTAGTAGTGCAGAATAATAAAAAGAAATAAATCTTCCTACTCTTTTTCTATTTTGAGTAGCAATTAGTCAAATCAACTGGTTGTTCTGCATCATACTTTTGTTGTGACTATTTTCGCCAACACATGCAGATTTGATGCATCATGTGTTATTGTTTCTGCAAACCTTAGACGCTTAATAATTTCTTTTCTTAAATATAGTGAAAACAGATGAGATTCAACTAGAGTCCTAAGAAAACTATGTGAACTTGGTGCACTGCTCCAATATTACACATATAGATCATATACATATAGTGGGCTTCTTCACTGGAAAAGGGATCTCAAACTTCTTGTATTGTTAAATTCATATTAAGGAAAAATTTTGCTGAGCTGAATTTGAGAGAAGTGTCAAAACTTGCCTACGGGTCATCAAAATATTATAGTGAAATGATACATATACTAAGATTGAAATTTTTCATATTGGTTTAACAAATGCAATATCATTTAAAAAACAAAACAAAAAACCAACCAAACAGACAAAAAATCACACACAAACAGAAAATCTATACAGATTTGCATTAAAACAATTAAAGCAGTTTAAATTCATTATCTTTACAATTTTCATCATGAGTCAGACAAGCTCTAAGTCTAACCACAACAAAAGCCAGGATAAAGGAGGTGGAATACTGACAGGAAGTGCACAAGTTCAATTTCAATATATGTTAAAAATTGATTATGTGGTCTCAAAAAATATGCAGAACTGTATGAGGCTTTCTCAGTCATTCCTCTGCTATGTTACCCCAGGTAACTGTGTCATTTGGTGCCTCTCACAAAGTAGGTGATCATTTCTGCTTCTAATATTATCTACCTATAAGCCAGAATAACTATGTCTACAAACACGTTAAAAGGTTTAAATAATATTTAAAAATGCTTTGTGGTCCACAGATGACAGACACTAAAGAAGTCTAGAACATTTAAGAGTTGTAATAGAGTTGTATTTATCAATGTTTTTCTCTTGTACTTTGATCTTCACAGTCACTTTCCATTTCAAAGCAATCAAATTCTGAACAATTCCCTCAGATGTGGTTTCTACATAAGAATTTTCAGTTCTTTCTCAGACACCCACCCTGCATGACGGCACTGGGACAAAAAAGGGGCATATGGCTGAACTGCAAAGAATCAGATTTGCATAAATGAAATTAAAAATATGGTATCTGATTTCCCTACTTGCTCTGGATAAAGTCACAGTTAAGCAAATTGTTTGCATTTCTCCTTACCCAAAATGGGATTTGACACGGCATATAAAGCTAAAGATCTCCTTAATTGCTTGGCTACACAAGACTCTAGGTATATAGCACAATAAAAGACAATTAAGATCTACAACAACATGCCTAAATTTCCTTTTGCATTTATTAGCTACCATATAAGCATACAGTTTATTGAAGACCTTTTCTTTTTGATTCACAGACAATGGTTGTGAGGAATTGACTAAAAGACCGAATGTCACTCATTGTGATTACCTGTGTGACTCCAACAATTTAAATGGACCTGCTTACATATGTAAAATGATAAGCATTTGGCCCATAAACCGCATACTTTCAGTACTATAAATCTTTAATTTTTCAGGAGTGGCTCTGCTAATGCACAGGAAAAAAGAGAGTTGCATTCAGACCTAATATTCACATACTATGTAATGTATTTGTATATGCTTATTTTTAGCTGCATAGATAGCAAAAATGAAGATGCATGTTGTCATAACAATGACAGTATTGGAACATTTCTCTAGCCGGCTCCAATGTCTATATTAAAATGCAGAGGAGAAATGTCATAAGTACCCTTCTTGAAATAGAATAGCACATCAGTAACAGTGTTTAAAGAGACTCTGTTCCAGAAATAAAATGTTCATTTCATTTACACTGAATCTGAGGTGGGGTTTTTTGTTGTTGTTAGGAGAGAGGGGGAGAGAAAAGGGAATGTTGCCAAGTGAGCGAAGATGGGGACAGTTGCAAAGAAACATTTAGTCAGTAAAACACCATGCTTTCTCATAATGTCATGCATCTCACTCACAATAATTCTTTCTTATTAACTGCTTGGGAACAATTTATTTTCCTCTCAGGCTATGAAGGCAAGTGCAAGTGTAGCAGACTCTGGTTGGAGCTGATAAGCCATCCTGTAGGAGCAACACTGCTGGCATGATGAGATTTGTTAAGAGGACAATATCTCATTGGCTCAGACAAACCATGTTGTATATCAAACCTATCAACAATAATATCTGCAAAATAATGCCTTTATGTATCTGCCAACTGCCACAGAAAGCTCACCGGTGCTCCTTTGGAAATGTGGTTTGATTTTTTTAATTTTTATTTTGTTTGGGCCATTGACATATACAACAGCTGAAGTCTGACCTAGCCCTACTTAAATTTTAGAGTATTTTAAAACCTAGCTTCTAAAGACACTAAGCAGAAAAGTGTACTAAATAAAGCAGAACATTATCAGTCACTGTTGTAAAATAAAAATCAGTCTTTTCTGATAAAGACATAAACAAAACAAACCCAACATATTTGCATTGTTAAATTATGGCTATATCACTGTTTAGAATGTTTTAACTGAAAGACACAATCTTAATAGAGTATAAATAAAGCAAAAACCTTCTAATCTCATTATTAATTCTGCATCTCCATTATAATCATCATTGCTTTTAAAATACCATTTTTTCTTTTCAAGAGATTCTGTTTGCTATTTATCCAACTATTTCAGATGTCATACATTCAAGCACTGAGGGATAGGTCCTGCTTAGATTTTTTTAACATTAAAAAACATCCTTGACTGTTTCTAAGGAAAATTTGTGTTGGTCAAGGTGAGTAGGGAAATATAGTTTTATTTTAGGAAAACCACTATCAAAGACAATAGAAATTTGATCACAAAAAATAAATTTGCATCTCCAAGAGTTATAAAAGACAAAAAATAATTTTGAATGTTATGTAAAACTGCAGTCTGAATCTTACTTTTATGTACTTAATATTCACATTCTGGCAGGAAGAATGAAGTTCTCACAAAATTTCCAGAAGTGTATTTCCTGTCAAATCTCTTGGTACATCTTAAGTTGAATGGTTCAATAACTGTTTGAGTGGCAGTACAATGAACAATTCAGACAGAAATTCTATTTCTCCCTCCACTTATTTCATTACAAATATTTCCGGGAAATCTGTACTTATTTGAGTGGACTGCTCAGCTTAAATCACAAATGCCAGACTCCCTGAAGAGCTTAATTTGTTCAAAACTAAATTCTTTCCTGAAAATTTTGCAAGTATCTCACTTTTCACTGTGAAGTGCAGCTTTTATATCTATAAAATGGAAACATGATTACTTTTCCATGGAAGGATAGGGAGAATGGATGTGAGAATTCATGTATTGGATATAGGAAGTATTCCTTTCACTATTCACCAGAGCAATGTAAGATGGAAGAGCAGACAGACACCTCCTGTTGCAATGAAAATTAACTTAATATTGCATATTTCTTCAGGCGCAGTTTTCCAGGGGTGGGCTGAAGGAGTCTGCCATGACAATACCTAAATCCTTACTACTGTCTTCCAGCTTCTCTCCAATTCGCAGATGCTATTTGATTAAACTCATCAATTAGAGTGAAGCTGCAACCACCTGGATCTATGGAAACAGGGGATGGAGAGGCTGGGATTAATGAAGAAGCAAGACTACACCCACTCCCCATCTGAAATTCCATGTGACTACATCATGTCACCATTCACACATGGAACTATCTCTGTTCCTGTTCTTCATCTTTGTCTCACTGTGGAAGTCAGCCATGCTGATAGTGGCTCAACTGTACAAGGGTTGAGTAACTGTGTATGCAAACTGATCCTGTGCACTGTATGGAGAACACACATGCACAGGAATGTAAGATGGATTGACTCCAAATGACAGTCACTGCAGCAATTTTCCTAAAGAAGAATACCTTTTTTTTTTTTTTTTGTAAGTTTTAAAACTGGTAGGCATGTCCCTGATATCCGTTGACTGTCAGTCGCTTGTTTTATGCATGGAAAAGGAGCAGACATGTACACCATTGTCTCAGCCTTGTACAAAGTGAAGAGACCTGTTTCTATGGAGCTCGCATGTCTGCAGAACCAAGCAAAATAGAGTCTGTTCTTTCCAGTGGTCCCAGACAACAAGTTTTGACCATAGGCTGAAATGGATATGATCCATTTAATCATGACAGACAAGGTCTAAGGAGATCAGCTACAGATCCACAGTGTGAAAAAGAAAAGGAAGAAACAATGTTCCATGAAGTTCAACAGTTATGCTGCTGGTTCAGAAGCCTTTTTCCCTTCTTCTTCACTGATATCCAACATCCAACACAAAATGGAGCATCAGGCAGCTCCACTTCCTCCTTGTGAGATCTACTTCTTGGAATCATTTATTAAGGAGCTTTTAGCTTCTCTCAATATTTGGGCTGCGATCTGTCATCCTCTTTATATGGGCCACTCAGAGGGAAGAGGATTTTTTTTATTTGACTTAATAAATGAATGCAGTCTTTTCCAAAATGAAGCTTAGCTACTAATTAGCACTTTTTGATTAATGCAAGCAATTTATGAAGATTATACTCACAGTGTTCAGTTCAAGAAAACACTTAAACACATGCCAAATTTCAAATTCATCTCTAGTAAAACATCCTAAGAACATAATTTTCTTCCTGTGGCAGAGCTGATACCAAGAAGCACAAAGCAAAAATCTCTCCTTTAAAGGACACTTCAAACTACAGAAATACTATTGATAGAAAGCAAAGAGTTCATGAGCAGATTGAAATTCATCTATATAAAGAGATAACAAATATGTTAACTACCAAACTATTTTTTTAACAATCACAGCTTGATACCACTCACTGCATTGCTGCTTATATTCTCAGCTGCACAAAATGGCATTGAGAGCTGGTCTGGAATATTTGTAGCTGAAATCATGTATTGAATTCCTTTCACAAAAGTATATCCTCTGGATTTAGCTTCTGAAAAATATATTCTGAATATTCTAGGCCCCAAAACTTGTGTTTTACATTGCCTGCACTTAATGGAATGTTTCATGCTGTCCACAGAATGCAAACTGTCCTCCTGGCAGTTACTACTCCTGAAATCTTTCTCAGTTTTCTCTACTTTTCTACCACACCATTGGCATTTATGTCAGTAAGTAAAAATCTCAAGGAGACAGAGTGTTTGACATCTTCAAACCATCATCCAAGCAATGACTCCTGCCGATCCTGCAGAAGAAGTTATAATTGAGTGTCACGCTCAAGCTGCCCACCTAAGTGTATCACCAGTTTGTACCAAGACTTGAAAAACTGGCATAGAGCACTGTTAATACGGCATACTGCCATACAGACAGATGGGCATGAGTTTAACCAGCCAAGAGATGGGATATGATCTCTAATGTGCATTTCAATTGTTGCTTTCCCAGCCAGGAATATCACATCCGCAGCTTGTTCCCAGTGCTTATGCCTACAGGTAAGGGCATAAACCAGCACTATATCAGCTCTGAGATATATTCATTCAGAAAACTAATGTCTGTTGTCCCTGGCACGGTTTTGGAGATTTAGGGTTACTTTTGTCTTTGAGTATCTATCAGTGACTTCCACTGAATTTTGTGAAAAAATCCACGGTATGTCAACTGAGAGGGTGAAGAAGGTGCCCACAGGTATTAACAAAATAAAATTGAGTTTTAAAGCAACTGTTATTGCTGATCCAAAACTCTGAATGAATGGTGCAGTGCAACAACCTCAATATGCCATCGCATCACAGGGAATCACACAGGACTGTTTAGGTTTGAAGGGACCTCTTGCAAACATCTAGTTCAACTCCTCCGCTTAAGCAGTCAACTAGAGAAGGTAGCTCAAGACCACATTCAGACAGCTTCTGACTACCTCTACACCCAACCCTGTCTGGGCAAACTGTTTCAGTGTTTGACTGCTCTCACAGTAAAAACTTTTTCTTGTGTTCAGGTGGAATTTCATGTTTCTTATTTTTGTCCATTCCTTCTTGTCCTGTCACTGAGCACTACTGAGAAGGGTCTGGTTTCCTCTTCTTCATTGGCTGGTATCAGTTATTTTGCACACTGATAATATCCTTGAACCTTCTCTACACTAAATAGTCTCAGCTCCCTCCGCCTTCCCTCAAAGTACAGATACTCCAGTCCTTTCAACACCTCTGTGGGATTTCACTGTATTCTCTCCAGCATCCATGTCTTTCTTGCACTGGGAAGACCAGAACAATATCCAGAATTTCATTTATTTCCTCCCCATTGCTGAGTAGAGGGGAAGGATCAGCTCCATAAACCTGCTGGTAACACTCCTACTAATGCAGGCCAGTATGCTGTTGGCTTTACTTGTCACAAGTATGCATTGCTGGCTCATGAACAGCTTGTTGCCTGCCATGAACCCAAGGTCCCTCTCCACAAAGCTGCTTTCAAGCTGGCAGGCCTGAGAGATGATCCTTGTGGGTCCCTTCCAACTCAGAATACCCTGTGCCTCTGTAACTGAGCACACAGTGGCACACATTCCTCCACAGATGCAGGAATTTGTGTTTCTCCTTGTGGAACTTCAAAAGCCTCCCGTCAGCCCAGTTCTCCAGCCTGCTCAGGTACCTCCAGATTGCATCATGACCCTCTGCTGTATCATACACTCCTCCTAGATTTTTAGTATCTACTAACTTGCTGAAGGTTCACCCTGTCCCATCCTCCAGATCAATAATGAAGATGTCAAACAGCACTGGTGCCAGTACCAAACCCTGTAGTATACCACTAGTGACTGGCTGCCCCAGGCCTGACCATTCAGTGAGGTTTCATGTTTAACACTTGCGTACTTCCAAGGAAGGTCTTTAGCAGCAGGTTTCTACACTCTATCTATATTTTTTCTGGCTGCAGTGTATGCATCATCAGAATTTAAGTTTTACTACTGAGTCCAGCCAATGCATGACAACACGATGGTGCCAAGATGTATCACTCTAAAAATAATTAATTTCATGTCTAGTTTGCAGTTATACTAATTCGGGTCTTTCTTTTCACATACAATTGTGCTAAAGTAGGTGGTAACTGGGTGCGATTTAACTTCATCCACACATGAGAGTAAACCAGAGCAACCAGTTTCATCCCAGAGAATTTGGATTCAGCTGCCAAACACAAGCAGAAAATTGTGAAATGTGATCTGCTAAAACAATTTCAGTAGAAAAAGATTAATTACGTGCAAAACGAATGGTCTGATAGTTCCCACTAATTAAGATTCAACCAAAGTGTTATTGTAGCTTCCATTAAATTGTCATCTTTCTCTTTCAAATTTAAACCAAAGTATATCATTTATGTGAATTTAAAGAAAATCAGATTTATTTTTTTTGCCAGGTGAATCACAGTTTAATTATAAGGATACATTCTCATTAATGCTCCCATACATATCACTAATTTTTAAGTGACTCATAAAAATGTAAAATTTAATGTAGCTATTCTATCCTTTGGCCATGACGGGTTTTTTGTTTGAGGTTTTTTTCATGAAACTGAATTCATGAATGGTCTCTGAAATGGCACTGTTTGTTTTTGACTCTGCAGCTCTGGATCACTAGTTTAATTCTCTGCACTGCTTTAATAGGAATCCACATCAAAGTGGTAAGCTTCCTTCTGCTGCACCAGACAATAGAGTTGCTAAACGTTAACAATGCCCCCTGGGAAGGAAGGGAAAACACATTCCTAAACTCTTGTAAGTTAGAGCAAAATTGTAATATTCTCTCTATTTGAATGCAGAATAACATCAACGAAAACTGTTGGAAAGGGACTTGTCAGATAACAAACACAAAGTGCAAGTTATCAGGATCAGAAAAAAGTTTTATTTCTATTTGTTACAATTCCAAAGTAAATAGCTCCACAGGGTTAACAAAAGCAGTAACTTTTAAGTGGGAGCAGGAGCTTCTGTGTCTGGGAAGTGAGTGTGTTGGGGTTTTTTTACATTATACTCTGTAAACCATTTGTATACACAGCGATAGGAACACATCGATTTGTCAAATTGTACATATCAAAGCAGTCAAAATAGTTCTCCACACAGGTTTATAAAATTATAGTACATTGTAGAGTTATAGTATTTATTAAATGTAGCAAAAGTGATTTTTCAGGTTTTTTTCTCTGCTATACTTTTTACTGAATGAACACAATATAAGAGGGAAACCTTACAGAAGACAAAGCTGCGAGAGAAGTCATAGATTCCTATAACCCTTTATCCATCTCTAAGCTTTCAACCTTCTATTTCTTTTATTTCTCAGATGAAATGAAATGCATCAAACCCAGTTCAGTTTCTGCCTTTTAAAATACTGAAGGTGAAAAACAGGGAAGCTGTGGATAACGCAAAAAAAAGCTCTCTGAGAAGGGAACCTTTGTTCTGTATCAGCCATTGTCAGAAAAGACAAGCAGCTGCTCAAAAAGAGAAATAAGGGGCTACATTCTCTTTTTAAATATAAGGGCCAATAAGGTCTACAAAAATACATGTGTGATATGTAGATCTCCAGTGGAAGAAATATTACAGGCAGGGCATAGGGGTGATGATGGTTATGCTGATAGAACAAAGGAAGAAATATTACTCAGGGATACACATATAAGTGTCAGTTGATTAGGCAGGACCAAAAAATACTTAGAAATTACATCTGAGGACCAAAAATAATGGATATTTCACTAAGTATTTAGCAAAATTTAAGTCAATGGCTAGATTTTTGCTAAGATCAGCTCTTCTGTACTTGGCTGCTACACTCACAATTATTTCCTGTCTCAAGGAAGCTCTCTTACCAAAGAAAGCTTGCCATGTCATTCAGGGCATTTGCTACAGACCCTCTCATCAGCTGACCTTTCTTATTGTTGGTCATTCACATTCAATGCTTTTAGATATTGCCCTGCTCTCCATCCTTCTCATCAAGGGACATGGGTGCAATTACCATCATACGACCCTACAGTCACTTTTCTAAAATCTCTTCATTATTCCAGTTGAGCTGGGTTCTGCTTTTTTGGCTATAAGTGGATTTGCATAGACTTCCGATCACTTCATATTAGAACTTCTTTTTTTTAGTAATTAAATAGAGCTGTAACCCTCCACAGGCAATAGGAGAATTCTAGCTCTTTATCTGTGTCTAAGCATTCTAATTCACCAATTTTTATTAGTAACTAATGGTCTTATACAGCAAATTATCCCAGTATTAAAAATTGGGGTTATGATCATCTATTTATGCTTGTCCAAAATTTGACAACCAGCCATCAAACAAAACAGAAATGCTATTCCTTGTTTTTGCAGCTTGGTTTTGAACCAAAGATACACAAATCTGGCAATGTAATTATTACAAGATTCTAAATTAGTCTTTTGCATTTCAAAAGTTGTTGTATGGAAAATTACCACCTGATATAATGTGTGTATATTCTTATTATGCGTCTTAATATTCCAAAATAGTTATTAAATTTGAACATCTTCTGCTGGAATTCAGACTAATTTCATAATGATAGGACATTTGCCTTTCTAGGATGAACTAATCAATGTAAAAGGACCTCAGAGCCTGTTATTGAGCAGAAATAGGTATGGAATACTTTCTCACTTCTTCCATTTTATCTTTCCTTTTTTCCAATTTGAGTATATAGACACTTCTTTTAGAAAAGTCCTCTGGTTTATTTTCAAACCTCCTAAAACCCCCAAACTGTATAGAGAATTTGTTTGACATTTCCCTTTGTGTGTTTAATACTTCAGTGGAACTCAGAGAAGCTTTGTTGTTTGAACATTTTTGATGTCTCTTGGAACTAGTCAAAATTCGGTTCCTCAACAGTGAGCTCAACCAATAGTTGTTCCTCTCTACTGAGCTCTTCATTACAGCAGTCATCAAAATATCATACAATCTATCTATAACAGCATTCTGTGTAAATGTGTATTCTATTCATGTGATAATACTATTTTTGACTTTTATCAAGCTTTGTTATTGTTAATAGTCTTGCCTCTATACAGTGACATCCACATAGAACAACCTCACTTTATTAGTGTTTCTATCCTATTCCATCTACTTTGCCCAGTTAGGCAAGTATTGTCATTTGCATTGCTCTATAAGTCTCTTGGCATTTGTTTTATCTTGATCATATTCCTCTGCTGGAATCTGACTCCTATTCTGAACACATTCTGTTCTTATGCTGTTGGCAGACAGTGTACATAATTAGCCTTTTTGCCATTCAGCTTTGCCCACAAAAATAGCCTCACAAGCCCTTCACTTTGCCTTCCTTTACACTTGTCCATAGCACAGAAATCACAGCCTGGGTCTCTCTGTTGACCTTATTGCACAGTGGTATGAACCACGCTGGAATCAACCACGGTTTCATCCATCAGCCTGATGACAGAGTAGAAGTTACATGGGCTCCATGAGGCATGCCTAGTGTTAGTTTTATCACTCAATTTTCAAATTTTAAACAGAGTAGGAGCAAGCTTATTTTTGGCTAACTGTACCTTTCACAGGTATCCCTTTGCTCGACTACAATGGAGTCTAGAGTAGGCAATAAGCCCTTCATCGGCTCAGACATACACCTATTAACACACTTTTCTGTTCTTCCCCAGAATTTCTAGTAACTAGATTCAGGAACCTAGGTTGCAACATGGCTTTCCCTAAATAGAATATGATCTTCACATGGGATATTAACGGATCACCGTTCTGCTGACATCATTTCTGTCAGCTGAGGATCTGCTCCACTGATTCTTTATTGAGACATGAGTATAATCAGTAACTTTAATATTGTGCCAAAAGTCATTAAACCTTCTTTTACAGCTGATTGTTTGTTCTAATTTTTTCAGTTGTCTTTGTTGCTGATTGAAAGAGGATGCTTGCATTACTGATTTCAATAAGGCTTAGAGAAATAAAAATGCAAAAAACAGGCTTGCATGTGGAGACACTTCTGAATTTATAGTATATTTGTTGATTCATCTAGACTACATTTGGGAGGGTGAATTGGTTTGTAATTTGGGGCAATTCTGTGAGTCATTTGGTGCCATGCATAATTTTGCCAGCAGATAAAATTGTTCTATATAAAAGTAGAAAGCCTCACGCTCTTCTCCACTTGTCTAATTTAATAGGCAAAGTAGGCAAATGGGGAAAAAATGCAAGTGAAATAATGTTTGCTGAAAAAAAAGAAGGTATTATTCAATAAACAAGCTAAAAGATGAACATTGTCTAAACATAAATATTGTAGGGCAACAGAAAGATGCTGCTGAATAAAAAAATAACTTTTTCACAGAGACAATTGTTTTCTGTTTTGTTCTGCAGTCTCCTATTCTTACTTTTCCTCCTTTTCATTCCTGCCTCTGATTTGACTTTCCATCTGTATGGGGTGGATAAGCCACTCACTGCATTTCTTTCCTTCCTCTTTTTCTCTACGTTTCTTTTTTTGTCCAACTACAGCTCAATTTATCTTTATTACATTATCAATTTTCAACTGTAAGCACATTTTTAATGCCTACGTTGTATCTGTATAGAGACATTTTCAGTCTCAAACAAATGAGGTTGCAGTTGCACTATACGGCTATTGTGTGAAGTAGGAAACCAAAGATGACGAGTCCTAAGAGCAAGATAGGAAATCCCACAGGTTTTCATAGAATTAGCTGCCCTCAGAAGAGGTGAAATAGCTGAATTTACTGAGTTGGTATAAAAACGAGGTCTCTGAGCATGCATATTTCCCTTCATACATTCTATAAAATCCTAAGGTAACAGGATACAATTCTAATACAATGGTACATAATGTTCCCACAAACAAGGTCACCAGTTTCAATCAGTTTGAGCTCTGGATCTCCCAGACTGCATGTATGACATGCAGACTGCCAGCCAGACTCCGGAAATGTGTTTTTTCCTACTGAGGACTGGAGTAGGGTTTTTGGTCTTTCTCAGCTTGTGTCTAAGTTATACATAATAGTATCCCTCACAAATCAGCTGTCATTCACAGCATACCATATTAATGTTAAAGTAGTAGGAAAAAACAATGTGTTACCTAGTCCACTTTCTTGAGAAATGATGTTAATTCCTGGGGAAGCCAGTGATGATCTTCAGTAGTGTTTACTTAACCCTGGTTTTCTGAAATATGTCAAAAGGTTGACAATTCGGTTGTAATACCTTTGATGGCTCTAAAGGATGACACATGAGATACTTAGATTATTTCATGATGAACAGGTTTCTTCTTGGTCAATGTGGTGCACTGAGTGTGTCCAGCTCTGAAACTAGAGAAAAAAATGCATCACCTTTGGGTATGGCTGAATTTTACTCCCAGCAGTATCCTGGCAGTAAAACATTTGACAAGTTCTGTTGAGACAGGTTTTCACAGAGATGCAGTGGGACTCTGAAGAACCCGTTGCCTATTATCAGTTGAGGCCCACTGAGAAAGCGGATGCCTAGACACCAGCCAAATCCAAAATTAAACTCTACATAAAATGTCCAACTTTTTCTAGAGCCTAGCTTAAAATGTGAAAAACAATGAAATCCAGAGTTTAAACTGCCACTTTGTCTTTAATTTCTATTTTTGTGTCTTTCCCTAAAAGAATGCTGAACAGTAGAATGGAAATAAATTAATGATGTAGCGGATGAATATGACCAGCATTTTCTTGGAAAAAAGTCAACCCTCCCTAAAAAAAGTGGCATTTTACCAAAAGACAGCAGAGAGACTTAAGGGTATTTCAGTGAGATTGTTGGGGGGTTTTGCTTAAGGATGGAAAAGTAGGATCTTCAATATATTTTCAAAGTCTTTAAAAACTGAGAGAGCTATCAATTTATCTCAGATGTTCACAATGGTGAAAAATTTTTTTGAAATCATATACACAAATATCTATGACACAATAAACAGTACCTCCCTAATTCAGCTTCTAAGTGCTCCACCAGGAACGCTGTGCCTTTCTCCTTTGATTTAATGGAAATTTGTTACATTCAATGAAGTACAGTGAAGTGGAGACATCAGGTTCTTTCTTAAAAGGGGGGAAATATGAGCCCTGTTACCTTTACATTTTATGAGTTGGTTGCTCTTTAGTGTTTGGCAAGACAAATAGAATTACATACTGTGAGTGACTCAGAACAGAACTTCACTATCAATCACCTGCCTGACTCTGCACAAATTCTGTAGGGCATTCAGGACATTTTGCTGCCTATGAATATTTCAGACAAGATGAATCCCTAACAGCTTCCTGATGGATTAATTCTGGAAAGTAGGACTTTTTCTTGTTTTATAGCTGTTTGTCAAAATACTATTGCCACTACTGCTCTACAAAGGTGCCTCTTTAAATGAAGGAACTAACCCAGGGGAATATCACTGACTCCCTTTATCACAAGTCATTTGAAACAAATTATATCTAATATATTAATATTGTATGAACTGCAACTGCAGAAATGGAGGGTTGTATTAGCTTCTAAGCCTTTAATATGACACTGATGAAAGTGAACTATAGTGGATGCTTTCGTAAAGCCACATCACCAGCCAGAATCATCCAAAGGTGCACACTATGGGCCTGGACCTGTTGTAAATCTCCAAAGGTTCCCTAATGAATGCTATAGGAGGAGAGTTCCCACTGCTGTACAGATAGATTCTCTAACCTTGCCGGAACTGTGTAGCTGTTGCCTGTGTTTTCATAATGACAAGCCAACTTTCGCTGCCAGAAACTCTGGAAAGGGACTATTCTATATAGAGGAATCACTCTGATAACTCCAACATACATGCTCATCTCTTTCAAAGTATATATGATGGAGAATTGCTCTGTGAAAATATTTACCAGTCAAAAGACCTCCAGCTGCTACTGTAAACAAGGCCTTCAAAATGCTTAAGATACCTCTATTCAATAGAAATCTTAAGTTAGGAAATTATTTTGTTTTTATATTGACATCTTATTACTTGAGCATTAAAATGACAGCTTTATTTCTGATATAGATTCTGCTTCTCCATGCATCCTCCAAAACTAGTAGAATAGATTTATTCTGATTTGTGCTGTTTTTTTCACATTAGAGAAATCAGAAGTAGAGTTTAAGAGCAACATCTTTATCAAAATGCAATTTTGTTTGCATCTGATTAATTTGATTATCTGTCTATCTAAGTTCATAGAAGGAAACGATTAGTAAAAAGTCTTTTTCTCTAATCAATCTACAACCAAGCACAGTTATCATAAGCTGGGCATACAAAATCATGATATAGTTAACAGAGTACTTGCCATAATGTCCACCCTTCAACTAACCTTTGATTCTGTATTTTTACTACCAACATTTCTTCTTGATTTTAGCTCATCTACTGCCTTAATCTGTGCTTCCACCTCCTGTTAAACAGCTGCTACATGCCAGTAAAGGACAGCTGCATTTCAATTCATGTGAAAAATTCCTTTGTCTCCCATGACTACCTCTCCAGGTTGTTGTAAGTATTAATTAAATTTTGCAAAAGGCTTCAAGACATTTGGATGCCTGAAAAGTGTTATTAATTACAACCTCATGCTAAAAGCAGATATCTTCAGATTTACATAAGTCCCAAATGAAGTCATATATGTATTCTTGAAATGTACAGGACTATTCACAAAAAGGCATGAAATTTGGAGGTCAGGTGTGCTTTCAGTCAGAAAACGAGCCTTTACAGAACAGAAAGAAAATAGACCGACTTTTGTCATTTAAGACTTTGTCAAATGACAGAATATTTATATTAGCACAAATATTAAACATGATCTGACTAGTATCATTGTAGTACCTCTGTTGTAGTAATGGATATGAATTTGCCAAGCTATTCTCTCATCTTGTTGTAGTAAGAATAAAAAGCCCAGCCCATTAACAGGAATAGAGTAAATGATCTCACGTCATCATTTTCAAAGAGACTGATCGAATATGAAGTGAGTTTCATGGCAGTAAAGCACGATAGCATTACAGAAATTGTTTGAAATTACACAGATAAATGGACCGATAGACAGATAGCTGCAAATTAGTCTCCTGAATATTTGTATGTATATGTTTGTATATATGTCTACATGTATATATACACATTTACATTTATATTTCAATATAGAAGTAGGATAGTATTGTTTAACTTTTTTACTTACAGTTGTGACACCGAATATGTCCTTACCAGTGACATACTCATCCTGTGACAATCCAAAGTGATATAACCGTTGTTTCCATCTGCTGAGGAACTGGAACTGCATGTGAGCATATTGGTATGTAAGTATATAGATATATGCATCTATAGCTATATATACACGAACACATATTGTAAAGAAACTTCGAGCAAGAGCAGCTGAAGTTTATCTTTTTACATTATAAAATATTCTATGCTCTTTTCATGTCTGCTACCTTCTTTGATGCAACAGCCAAATAGCAAGAAAGCAGAGAAAAAATCCTTGGAAAAAAAATGGCTTTGAAATAGCATTGATGTTCAGCTATGTTTATTTATTTATTTATTAAATATAGTTAAAATTATGGTTTGCCCTGCAGTGGCTGGATTCATCATAAATATTTTGGCCATCTTCCCAACAAATGTTCTAGAATTGCTCCTGTCATGACATGTTGTACCAGAGATGCTAAGAATTGCTGGAAGTTGTACATGTTTCTGGCTTACTTTCCTTTCAGGAAAAAAGATCACTTTATTCAGATTTAAAGTGATAAAAGATGCCTATTAAGGTTCTGGGCATCCTAACATATTTCTTACAAAATGCAGTGAAATACCAACTTTCTCCTGGCACATGGTTAAAATGCTGAAACTCGGCACAAATGGGTAGCAGGTTTCAAGGTCAGAGATAAATGAGGAAAAATGAGATTCTGAAGTTCATTGCAGTGTTTCTTTTAAGAAAACTAAGACTTTATGTCCTGCTATAAACAATAGAGGGTTAGTTTTCAAAATCAGTTTCATGTTTAAGAGGTGCTAAATGTGCACTTTCTGCTTCTTTATGTAAAAATCTTATGATGGCTCAATTGATTATACATTATTTCTACATAATACTTCGTCTTTCTTCCATGCACAACTTGCTCACACAGAGAAGGAGAATGAGGCTTGCACAAGTAACTATTTATCTTAGTGCATCACAATTTCCATGAACATTATTTTGCAACCTAAATAATTTTTAAATTTTATTTCCCCATGGTCTTATATGTTCCACAGCACAAATGCTTCTCATATCATGACTTGCTTCCTGTCCCTCAGGGAGCAGACAGCCCTTGCTGTGCCCTGGCAGAAGGGTATTGATAGCTGTAAAACTGGGATGGCTGCCTCTGGCAAAAACCATGCTGAGCTATAAAGGTCATCAAAGAAGAATTACAGTCAGATTCTCTTATTTGAAAATCAAACAAAAATACTTTGTATTTAAACAATAAAAGTATTTAACAGTTAAATCTGCTATCTTTGTTCAACTCAGATTTCCACACAATTCAAGAAAAATATGGAGATGTTTAAGAAACATTGCAAAAAAAAGCAAAAATGTTATGAATAACAAATATAATTAATATTTTAACATTAAAATAAGAAACTTAGAAAAAAACCCCCACCTTCAGACAAATAGAAAGTAACGTTAACATTTTAGACATGTATGCATCTGCTAGGTGTAAAAGTGAAGTGATCTCCTGGTTCCTAGGAATCCTAGCTACTCATTGCAACATACCTCATGCCACATAATAAATTTTCTCATATTTTGTAAAATAAATGTATGAATACATATACCAAGTTGTAGTGTTGGAGGTGTGAAATTAGTTCTCTATTCACATGTGGTTTTGATTCTCGGGGATTTAGAACATCCTGAAGCTTAGCTTGGAAAAAATTGTTACAGATGAATATATTATTGTTCAAGCAATACTTCAACTAAAGTCGAAGTAATCCATATGAAATAAGAATAAAATAAGAATAGATTTTTTTACTAAATCTACCATGAAAAATTTAAACAGTGTTCTTTTTTAATACTGTTTTGGGGATTCAATGGATTTTAAAGAAACATTTGTTTTAGGAACTAAACATGGTGATGTATTTCATTTCTCATAGCCTCTGAGCCTCCTTTACATTGCAGTTATCACAAATTGTCTATAATAACAAGATCGTTTTATTTACAAAACCATAATATTGAAAACCATTTGCATCACTAATGTAATTAAGCACTTATGTACATGCTAATGTGTTCTACCTAATCTTAGGTTTGCAAATTTTCAACTCTGTGTAAGGGATAGAATTATAATTTTTCCTTTTAGTAAATGCTTCAGGGTTTAATGACAAAAATTAACTGGATAGCATTAGTATATTCCAAGAGACAAAGAAAACCAGGCTTCAGGAAATTATCCTGTTACAAACAAACAAAAAATTTTTCCAAGTAAATTTTACATGAGTAATGCTAAGCATGTGCTGAGCTTTTAAGCAATTAAAATGCTGTGCTATGTTGAACCATCATTTCATGCCTGAAACCCAGATAAGGAGAATAACTGCTGATGAAACAGTCCTAATCCAAAACTCATTGATGTCAAAGGAGACATTGTACTGATCTGGCATCCTATAAAATTGTACGCCTCTTTCCAGATGCATAGGCTACAATGTAACTCAATTTGAAATGCTCTTATTGAGACGAGGTGCTGTCTGTTAAAGCAAATTACTTTTAGTCATCTGTGCTACACCCTAAGGTGGAATACTTACTTATTGTTATATTAAAAGCTCATGATTCCTAAGTAGACCTTTCATTAATTACTGCCTAATAAAACAATTGGCCTGAGCCAGAGAAAATGCAGATTAATTATCACTATTCAGTCACTTGTAGGACTGGATTGTCAATATGGCTATATAATACACTGCTAATGAGGCTTCATTAGAAAGCACCTCCTTAGTTTAAATAATTTCTGTATTCACATTTATTCCAAAATAAACCCAAGTTTGTTTTGTTTTCAGGGTAAATCCTTTCTGTGTTTTTACCTATGAAAGCCCTAAATCTTAGTTTACATGCAATATTTAAAATAGCTCTCATTTAACACATAGAGTCATTAAGAATAAATTGGTCACTTGGCCATATCTTCTTTGTCTTAGAAGCAGAAGTTACCAGGGCAGCAAGAGCAGTCATGTAACTAGAACCTGATAAACATACTAACAGAGAGCAGCAGAAAGAAGGCTCAGCTCTTCAATTATGGTCAAGCTCTAATCCATGCAAGAATTCGAAGGACAATAAACACAACTGCAAGACACATCTAGTATTTCTTTTTTAATAACCTAATCACAAATATGTCCCAGCTAGACTCCTTCTCCAGTGCTTAGTGCAGCTTGGAGCTTGAAAGATTGGGTTTACATCTCAAGATGCTTAGAGTATTTGAGTAGCCAGAAGGTAACCCAGAAATCCTATCTTCTCATGCACTTATGTTCTTCATGAAGCCATGGTGACAATTACTGCTGCATTTATTGCTTCTGAAAAATTTTAGTGACAAGTCCAAGGCAAGGGAGATCTTACTGATTTAATGCTTCTGAAGCTGAAAAGGTTATCTATTAGTTAGATTTAGAGATTGAATATTAAAAAGCCATATTCATAAGAATTTTTGAAGATTCTAAATGTCCTGAACATAACATTGATCTTTCATTAGTCGCTAGAAGTGAACACTTTCTGAACAGATCCTTTTCCCGTCATGTTTGCTTGCTCTCGGTACAGAGACTTGGAACTACATTCAGTTGTCATTCGTGAACTAGGATAGTCTTCTAATTACTGAACACTCAGTAATTCTTTATTTCTTATGTTTAAAATAGGTGCAAATTAATTCAGGTGCAAAACTACCACCATGTGAGTTGGAGAATCAGCTAAATTTAAAGAGTATTAACAGTGGACAAGACTGGACTGTGTTCAGTTTATTACCATTTATTTTAATTTCCAGAGGTTGCTGAAGCAATAGGTCACAACATCACATAACTGCTCAGAGAAGTGCAGCTTGTGTTAGAGAAGGGTACTACTCAATTGCTTAATAAATGACTAACAGCAGAAGGTGTGATAAATCCTGCTGCACATTCTAGTGTTTATATTATCAAACATTGGCTTTATAGCCTTAGCATTGTTGTCTCAACATTTTTTTTTCTGTAGAGTTTTATAATGAAGATACTTAATATTTAGGGCTTGTCATATCCACTCAGAGTGTACTTAGGTTTACTTCAGGCCACAGTGAAGATATATTCACCACATTTCAGAATTGGAAGTACTTAAGATTCAGTAAAGGCAAAACATTCTAAAACTGCCACTTTTAAGAAGTCCTTATGAAATGAAAAAAATCAGTATCATTTATATTTTAATAAAAGCTGTTCTAATAAAATATGTATCTATACTTATTAACTTCATTTTAATAAAAAAAAAATTATGTAATAAAATTATTTAACACTGAAGTAGAAAAATAACCCACAAATAAGATCTTAAAATTATAATACTATACCACCAGCATCAGCATCATTGTTATAAAAACCACGGGTCCAATTACCACAAAGTGATGTTAATAAAGACCAGATTTGTGTTCATACAGTGAAGTTCGATGTTTCTTTTGTTTCTCTGATGCATGCAGTTAACGATCAGTTAATAATCAGTGCCAATTTAAGACAAGCTTCCAAGACTTTTTTCCATTAATTGCTGGAATCCAAGTCGCGCTGATGTCTTTTACTGCTTTAGACTATTCAACACACCAGAAATTTTCCTATGTGCTTCTTTCACAAAAGCATTTCAGAAGAAATGATCATGGAAATTTCCAAAATGAGACTCCAGTGCCCAAGTTCATGTTTGCTCTCCTCCCTCCTGCTGTTCTTATTTAAACTCTTCTCCATCCCTTACAACTTTGGCAAGCTGGTTGATATTATCTTCCCTCTCCAGGTTTTTACCATAGCCCTTGGAAAAGCTTTCATCTTCCTGAATAAAGGAAAAGGTCTCTAACTAGAGCAGACAGAGAAAAAAAGCAAGTTCATACTGGATATGGGGCAAGAAGAGAGCAATATAGAGAAAGTGAAAGGCTGTGAAAATACTTACACAGACACAGAGGACTTACAAAGACACAGAGCAGGAGACGTCTGCATACGCTGAGTGTGGCCTATATGGGTTGACCCTTCCCTAAGCCTGGATAATGTGCTTGAATAAGGCACTAAACAACAAAAAAATGGGTGTTAAAATTACAAATACCACAAATTCATGTAATTTGCTTGTGTATTTTTAGAAAGCAGAAGAGTGTTAAAGATACTCAGAGCACTCACTTTACACCTCTGCTGTTAGGTATGGCTTTAATTATTTACTGCATCTTGAAGTCCCCATATCAGTCCCTTCAGGACTGTGTTCTTCTTTTAGAGCAAAGCAAAAGCAATACAAGTTATTAAAAATCCCTAGTTATTCAGACATCCATGCAAAATCTGATTTATTTTTAATAGTACTGCTGTACTCTAGGTTTAAATCATATTAATGTAAAAGCATGTTTCCTAGCCCATTAAAGCTTAAATTGTGCAGATTAATATACTACATCTACTGCTGCTCTGTTTTGGAAAGCAATCCAATTGAAAATGCAGTTCTGTGTGAAGCAAACATATTTTTATTATTATCTTTGATATAACTGGTCTTGTTATGGACAGTATATATTGCAAGTGTAATTTGAGGCAATTGAAACAAATGAGGGTATAGTTATGCCAGATAAAATATAAGACCATTTCATTTCCTCTGTGAAATGTCAAACTTTATGATTCTGATGTCTAGAATAGAATAGAGTTGAGATAACCACAACTCCCATACCAGTTTCATTTGTGGATTGCAGACACTCCTTGATCTGTGCCAATAGATTACAGTAGCATGTTTTTAAAGAGCTCATCATTTATATAAGAAGACAAGAGTTGAAATGAAAATGTGTAGAGGAAAACAGCCCTTATAAAGTGAAAGAAGCCCAAGATAGCTGTAAGGTGACATAACATTTATCAGTGAAATGAAACAGCTGTCTCAAGCAAGACAGATAAAAAGCAAATGACTTCAAAGCAGAGGAGGAAAGTCAGGACCAACCCTGGATTCCTCAGTTTAGAGGGATGTCCATAATGGAGAAAGAGGTTTGAATATTAAACATAGCATTTTAAAACTTCTCCATATCTGGCAGCTGCCAGACAAGTATTGGAGCAGATGTGCATTACATGGATTCAATATGGCAATTTTTGTAATTTTTTGTGGTTTTAGTATACATATGACAAATCAGATTTGTTAGAGACAATTCTGAAGTTTTTGAAAGCATCACTCAATCACATTTCAAAAATTCCTGAAAGTTCTTTTTTTTTTTTCCACAAAAACTCCCTCTGTGAGAGAGAACAGTAACAAAATATATTCATTATCTAGAAATCATTATGAAAATTTGAAAATTGCTGCTGAAAGTTGAAATGTTAAAATACTACAGCTTTGTAAATATTGGCATTACAATGAAATGAAAATTAGTGCATGCTTCTTTAAAGTTTCCCTTGAAATTAAGCAAGTGAACAAGAACTAATGTTGTCGACCATGGAAAGAAATATAATTTTTAATACCCTAAAGGAGATCAAGCAAAATATTCCTATTTCAAACATTAGGTCATTAGAGTTGATAGGGATGATTAGTTTTGATTGAGCAAAAAATAGCCTAACAACATAGTTAATTCTTTGTTAAGATGGAACAATGGAAAGAGCTTTAAAATATCGGTGTTGGATATTATTTTTATGGGAAGTAAAAACTATATACATATAACTCACTATCTGAAGTCTGCTTCCTTACATTTACATGTGCACTTAAATTTCAGGCACAGTTCCGAATAGCTACTGGTGAACAGGCCCAGCATAGCATGTATAAATAAAACTGAAGGCACTTTAACTCTCCATAAAGCTAAGAAAGATACAATTAGAACCGCTATGTAGTAGCAGTAATGCCCAGGAGGAGTCTGATTGAGTGTGAGGTAACAATACAAGTATTTTTCCTATCAAGAGGCCACCAGCTCACTGGAATTGGTAGTTAAAGTTGAAAGACTTCTATTCTTTTCTTACATTTGTGCTGGAAGTGGGTTTTGTCAACTAAATTGGCCCACCAGCTACCCATAAATATAAATGTAATTTGCAGTATTTGAGTGCAGTGATATATTAATATGAAATAAATTTATTAAAATAATGCAAAAAATAATTCCTTTACTGGAAAATACAAAAATAATCTTTAGATGCAGTAGTAGCATATCCCATTTTGCTAAATACTAAAGAAAAAGCAGTCTTGCATGTAAAGAAATTATTATTTAAGAAAGGACAACAGACATAGCAATAAAAAACTATGTCTACAAACCAAACAGGCCCATAGCTTATGGACTAGCACATGTCAGTGCTGTGATATTGTCGGTGAGGTCCAAGAGGCTTCATCTGTGAGACTAGCCACCAGACAGTTACAGCTTTTTGTCCCACCTTTGGCTGACTTGATTGGACCTTCACTCTTCTGAGATAGTGATGATGATGATGAGCAACTGTTCAAAAAGAGATAGCAGGAGAGGCCACTGTGAAAGCTTTACCTCAGGCAGTATGTTTCACAGACCAAACAGCTGCTCTGCCTCCAAACAGCCAGCTTCCAAAAATCCTGTTGACAATGTGCTGATGCTCCTCCAGCCTTACCACTTTCTCTGAGGAATGCTGTCCCCATCAGATAAAAGACTGTGTATTTGCCATCATGTTTGCTAATGACTTTGATATCCTGAAGGACAATTCATTGTTTTAATGCATGATGTACTGCAATTTATCATGCAGCAAGAACAATGCTAATCCCCCTTCCTGTTTGCACCAGCCATCATTCTTCAGCCCCTATTGTATCTGAATCAATCTGAGCTCGTTTATACTAATCATGGGTTATTCATACAGAAAAAAACCCAGTTGCAAATAGTATGCATAGGTACTTACAGATAAGAAATATAGAGAGAGTATTAGAGAACATAAAAAGAAAAAAAGTGAAAAGTGTATTTTCTTAGCTTTATAAAGCAAATAAAAAATTTAAACAAACAGCATATTAAAAATGTTACATAAAAAAATATTCAGGAAACCTAATGTGAAAATGCAGATAAGCACATTTAAAGGAAATTGAAAAAGCCTTTCAAACTATCAGAAGACTTAAAATTCTCTAATGATTTGCACTCCTGAGGAGCAATACAAACACTATGCAATGTTGTGTGCACCTTTTCAATGGGATGGTCTCTAAGATACCAAGTTCAATGCTTTAGCACTGAGATTTATCAATCTCTTCTAAGAATGCAAGCTGGGCATTTATTTATGGTAATTTCCATTATTAAGAGCGCCTTACATTATACATCAGCTACTGGGATGAATACAGTATTCTATTGCTTGTAAAAAAAGACTAGCTTTGACTCTTCAGTTTACAATTAAATCTAACTATAAATGCTTTTGGCATTTATTTGGTACAAAATACGTATGCCTAATTTTAAATAAAAAATAATTTTACATTTAAAACAGTAACATTGAAGTTAAGTTCAACATCAGAATTTAACTATATTCTTAAATAATTCTCTGACACATGGTTGTTATAGCTTTCCGTAGACATAATATGTCACAAACCAATGTACTTTGAGGTTGACAGTACAAAATAATCCTCCACAATATTTCATATGACTATTTCTTAAGGCGAAGTATAAAATCAGGGTATAAAGGTGCTATATCATTTAGAATTAACTGACCCAGAATTCTTATTTTTCTCTTTATCTTTTATTATTTATTAACCTGTCAATTCGGTCATAAGACAAAGCTGATTTCTGTATTTCTACTAATGACTACGAAATTTTCTTCTCTAGTCTTAAAATTTATAATGCAATAGCTCATAGAGAGTAGTTACAGGCAAAAATAAGAGTACTGTAAATGTACAGTTCAGCTACAACTATTCTTTTTACATCATCAGTCCCATTCCAAAGGATCGGTTCCTCAAGAGGATTCATAAAATCCCTTGTAAGGTTAATTCCCATTTGATATTAGGAAACCAATAGGGGAATATAAGCAATCTTGATACCGAGTTGATATTTATCAGTAATCTAGTCTAATATATCCCAGAATATTAGCATTAAAATAATCACAGGGAACAGAAGAAAGAAAATGCAGTATTTTGAATTAAGCCCCTGGCTGCCATTTTGGTAACCAGATCTGGTAATGTTGTCACTCAAAGTGCCATGAAGATGCCTTGATTCTTTTGGAGGTTTTTATTCACCAAATGGTGATGAGATAGAGCTGCTTCAAAGATATCCAAGTTTTATCTTTCTACCCGCTAATGTTCAAACATGATACAAGTAAAATAAGATTTCAGACTGGTAAACAACCAGAACCCATTCATACTCTGAAATTCCTAGTACTTCAGGATAGTATCTTTGTGTAAACTACTCCGTGAATTTTTCATAGTTTTATTTGTTTGGTTGAGGCTTTTAGGTGGCTTTCAGTGGTGGCTTTCAATGGTTCTTAACACAGAAATAAAACAAGATGCTGACCCATTTCTGTAACATGTGAGAAGCTGAAGAAATTACATTTTTAAAATTGGCAGCTTCCCCTCAAAGTGAGATAAATAAAGGTGATATCACTGATATCACTATCACTGATATTTTGGTTACACTGCATTTGATCTTAGGCTGAAAGTTTCAGGAAAATAGTAATAAAGACATTTAAAGCGTACCAATAATCTCATTTACAGGTTTCCAGGCATGACTTATGATATGTAGGACACTATTAAGACTTAGTAAAACTAAAATTTCATAAAGTTTTAGGTGAAAAAGGCATGGTCTGAGAGGTATGGGTATTGCTAGGAATTATTGAATAGATGGGTAAGCCATTAGATTATTACAAGATACAAAAAAATCTTTGAAGGATTCATCCATCTGAAACAAGATCAGAAAAATATTGCTGAAGACATTCTTTTTGAGCTGGATATATGTTCTGCAATGTGATTTATGAAACAGGAATTCCATCATCCTCTTTATTGTTTTGCTAGCTAAAAAAAAATACTTTCAAATGGCAGTTTTCTTCTAAAATTAAGATTTATTGAAGACATAATCAGAAAGATTAGACTTGTCAATGTCTGCTGGATTTATGGTCTAAGCAACTCATTTTTCATTTTGCTAAACAATGCTTTAAGCTCATAACAAGTTTCTCTTCTTTGCGTGATGCCTTATTTCAGTAACATTTTCTAAGAGGCACCTGGTAACCACCAGGTTTTTAAGCCATCAGAAGCAATCCAAGAACCCTAAGCATTCTTATGTTCCTTCCAGGATTATAAAATGAATACTTTGTGCCTTTTTCAGTTTTATTTCTATTTATTCCTTTATTACACAGAATTACACAGAATTAATAAGGTTGGAAAAGACCATAGAGATCAAGCCCAACCTTTTACCTAACTTAAAAACCTATTCAACACCAACCCATCATCTAAACCAACTAAACCATGTCACTAAGTTCACCATTCAACCTATCCTTATACACATCCAGGGACGGTGACTCCATCATCTCCCTGGGAAGCCCATTCCAGTGGGAAATCACTCTCTGTGAAAAAGTTTTTCCTTCTATCCAACCTAAACCTCCCCTGTCGCAACCTAAGGCTGTCTCCTCTCGTCCTGTCACTGGGAGCCTGAGAGAAGAGACCAACCCCAGCCTGACTACAACCTCCTTTCAGGTAGTTATAGACAGCAATAAGGTCACCCCTGAGCCTCCTCTTCTCCAGGCTGAACAATCCCAGCTCCCTCAGCCGTTCCTCATAGGGCTTGTGCTCCAGCCCCTTCACCATCCTCGCTGCCCTTCTCTGGACACGCTCCAGCAACTCAATCTCCTTCTTAAACTGAGGGGCCCAGAACTGGACACAGCACTCGAGCTGTGGCCTAACCAGTGCCAAGTACAAAGGAAGAATAACTTTCCTGGTCCTACTGGCAACACTATTCTTGATGCGGGCCAGGATGCCATTGGGGTTGTTGCGGCCAAAGTGTAAAACCCGGCACTTCGATTTATTAAATCTCATACTATTGGACTCAGCCCATCTATCCAGCCTGTCAAGGTCTCTCTGCAGAGCCCTCCTACCCTCTGACAGATGGACACTCATTCCAAGCTCGGTGTCATCCACAAGCTTACTAAAAACGGATTCCATCCCCTTGTCCAGATCACCAATAAAGATATCAAACAAAACCAGCCCCAACACTGACCCCTGGGGAACCCCACTGGTGACCGGCCTCCAACTGGATATGACACCACTCACCACCACTCTCTGAGCTCGGCCATCCAGCCAATTCTTAACTCAGGACAGAGTAAACCTGTCTAAGCCACAATCCACCAGTTTCACCAGGAGTTTAGTATGGGAGATGGTGTCAAAGGCTTTGCTAATATATTCAATAGCTTTATGTAAATATATATATAAGACATCTTGATAAAATCACATTGTATTTCTCAAGTAGAATGAAATTCTATTGGTATCCCCACTGTTTGATTCATTATATTAATAAATAAGTCTTGTCACATAGTAACAGCCCTGAAACACGACAAGGAAGTAAATTCCTCATTCTTATTAGTGGCAGGGTATTTACATATTTCTCCAATTTTTTTTTCTCTCATCTGCAAATATATTAGTGCTTTACATGATTTTTTTAATTTACAACTTGCACAGAGTGTTTCTGCCTGAATATCAGATAAAAGCTTAAAGCTTGTTGTTTTAAAGGAAAATTCTTTCCTCACTTAGCAACCATTCATCATCCAAGCCTAGGGCCTGCTGAAAGCTGCTGAAAAGGAAAGAGTGGATGTTCTGATTTTTCACTTGCTTTCTGGTCGTCATTTATTTTATTAAGAACACTACAGGGGACCAATTATAACAAGAATAAACAAGATATCTATTTGGTTTTTTTTTTGTTATTCGACTACTGCAGTTTCTTTTCCTCCATTAGAGCTTTTCAGCTGAAAACACCCCATGGTTTTGCCTCTAAACAGGATTTTGGAAGCGTACGTACAGTAATAGTATCCACTGGTGCAGAATAAACTCAATCATGATGTTAAAATGAAGTCTCTGGGTTTGCTTCTGCAAAATTACAAGCTTCAGTGTGAATTTAAGTCAGGCTGTACCTCACACTACCTTTAAAAGAATAACAGCAATGCTGCCTTGTTTCAAAGACTTTGCCAGAAAAGAACAGCTTTAGCCAGTGGTCTCCTGTAGACCATTCAGGAGACGTACTTGAGTTAAATAATAGCTGTGCCCATGTGTCTAGGTCAATGTTGTCAAATTTACAACCTCTGTCAAAGGCAAGGCCAAGTCTTGCCTTTGTTGCTCCATATGACTTACAACTTACCTGGTATATCCTTATGGCTTGTGGGATTTGTCCTACTATAATAACCTTGGAGAAGAAGAAAAGCACACAGTGTTGCACTCAGACAAAGAAAGGAGTTGATACCACATGGAGTCATTGGTTAGTTGTTGTGCACAGAAGTTTAGAAAATGGGCCATAAAAATGAATTATCTTTTCCTCTGATATTCCAAACACAGGCTGGATGCAATCCCAAGGTTTACTCGTGCCAGAGCTATTTTTGATGGCCGAGATTCCAGATATAATTTGCAATTAAAGCCCAAATATTTAATATCATACAGACAAGATCTAAAACTGAGGACAACTATTTACACATCTATTCACACTAATTAACACTTACAAGATCTGTGAGAACCTTTGAGCAAAACTTTGCATTCTTACTTTCATCTTTGATTTTATTTTTCTATTAAGTTTTCCTGCCTTTGATGCTTATATGCTTCCCAAGTTAATTCGTCTCACAGCTGCCCCACATTTTTCTGTCAGTGAAATACCTTTCTTGCCACTATATGTAGACTTATTTCTTCCAGTTGTCTGAAAAACCACCACCCTACTTAATACCTGAGTGTCAAAATCTATGAAAACATTTATATTAACTATTAATAATCGTGTGAGTAGTAGGATAACTTACTGTTCTTGTTAAATGTAATTTCTTATCCCTAATATGTATTTTATTAGATTATATATATTTATATAGATTCTAAACCTTCTGGGCAAGAACCCTTCCTCTGTCTGAAAAAAAGGATTTAGAGTTTAACTGCATGTTTTGGATAAATGTAAGTCAAGGATAACAATAAGGATGGTGCTGTGGATCTGGTCTGCACATCAAATTTTTTGAGTATAACTTGATAGCTGATGGTTTTGTGATGGTGTGTAGTGGTTTAACCCGGGCTGAGTGCCAGGGTCCCACTACAGCCACCTTCTCACTCCCCCTTGCCCAGCTATAGAGGAGAGAGAGAATATAACGAGAGGTTTTGTTATTCATGATAAGGACTACAGCAGATTCTTCCTTAATCACTGTCACAGGCAAAACAAGACTCCATGTGGGAATAATAGTCAAATTTATTACTAACAAGATCAGAGCTGAAGAGTAAGAGACAATAAGAGACACCTTTTACCCCCCACCCCCTCCTTCTTACATCCAACCTATTCTCCCACAGCGGTCAAGGGAAAAGGCGAGGTGGGGGGGAGGTGTTGCTGTGGTCAGCTGCTGTTCTCAACTGCTGCTTGGGGAGAGGAGTCCTTCCAGCCACATTCCATGGGGTCCCATCCCTCACAGGATACAGTTCCTCTCACAAACTGCTCCGGCGAGAGTCCATCCCATGGGCAGCAGCCCTTCACCCACAGCTGCCACATGGCTCACATTCCACAGGGTGCAGTCCCTCAGGCACAGGCTGCTCCAGCGTGGGCCCCACGAGCCACGCATCCTAACAGGAGAATCCTACTCCAAGTGGGCTCCTCTCCCCACAGGCTACAGTCCCCTGCCAGGACCCGGCTCCACCTTGGGTCTCCCACGGGCTACAGCCTTCCCCAGCATCCACCTGCTCCGGCGTGGCTCCTCCACGGGCTACAGGTGGATCTCTGCACTCCTGTGCTCCTCCATGGGCTGCAGGGGCACAGCTGCTTCACCATGGTCTTCCCCATGGGCTGCAGCTGGATCTCAGCTCCGGCGCCAGGAGCATCTCCTCCCCCTCCTTCTGCACTGACCTTGGTGTCTGCATTGTTGCTCACAGGCTCTCACCCTGCTCCTCTCTGGCAGCCATCTTCATTTCCCTACTACCTTCTTTTTTTTTTTCCTTCCTTCTTAAATATGTTATCACAGAGGCGTTCTGTCAACCACTGATTGGCCTGGCCTTGGCCAGCAGCGGGCCCAGCCTGGGCATGGGGAAACTTCCAGTAACTTCTTGAAGAAGCCTCTCCCTCAGCCACCCCCCCACTGCCACCAAAATCTGGCCACAGAAAAAACAATACATGGTGTTTATGTCTAGAGGTCATATGCATGCACAGTGCTACCAATGCAGATTGCCTGAACCCATATTGAAAATTGTTTATGGAAAGATGATAGCCTTGGGCTGTTTCAGCATATTTAGCTGCTATTGAACTTTGTACTTGGTTGAAAATAGCTGTTTCTTTCCACCTTATAGAGTAATAAAAATACTATTTCTTCATAGAAGCTTCAATACAAATAAGCATTTCTATATTACTTATTTTTGTTAAGTAGACTTCACATTTATATTGCACAAGCTTGCACTTGACAAAAAGCATGAAGGAGTACAATGATTCTGCTTCAAATCCATTTGAAATTCAATCCAGCACTGAATTTCATCCAATATCATTTAAAAAGTTTATGAATGTGCTTAGGGAGTTAAAACAAGTCCGACTGTGGTATTAACACATGTTTTTGAAGCCCTCTCTACAATTACCTGAAAGGAAGTTGTAGTGAGGTTGATGTCTAATTCCAGATCTAAATTGCACTTTCTCCCAGTGTTTTTCATTATTTATGGGGAAAAAAGGAGGTCAGGAGGATTAAAAGCCCTAAGCTCCTGTGAGAATGGCATTCTGCCATTCTTCATCCTGAAAGACACCACAACGGGTATATTTTACACTGTAGTTAAAGAGGAGACCTTTGGAAAAAAAACTGACAGTGACAGCAAAAGATCTCTATTTGTGGTTTGGGCACAGACTAAACATTGAAACTTTGGTAAAGAAATTGAAACAATCAAAACTTCAATTATTTCAGTACTACTTTGACACGGACTAGAGCGCTTTGTCGCAAGGATCCATCAGAAGCCAATAAAGAACATTTTACTTATGTAGGAACTATTTTTCTCTGGCATAACTCTTCAACATTTATTGATCTGATTCTTCATGTATGGCAGTAATTTGAATTAGGGACCTCCAGGAAAACGACTAATAGATTATGAGCAGGATAATGCTACACAAAATCCTGAAAGCAGAATGAATGACATGAACAATTCTAGATAAAGGTCCATTGGGGCTCAAACTCTGCAAAACATTGAGTCATCCTCCTGTAAAGCAAATTTCACACAGCAATAGGTTTATCATTCCCACTTTAAAATCCAAATCTAGTATACTCTCATCACTGCTGAGAAATATTTTGATATCTTTACAGTGCTTAAGAAGTACCAACATGATTGATTAAACTCTGCTTAAATAAATAAAATCTGTCCGGTGATTGATTATGCTTTCCTTTCTAATCAACATTTGAAAGAAAATTAAGGTTTCTTATGGATGGTACAATAATTGGCAATTAGAGAAATGAGTAGCAAGAGGGAATAGCAAGAGTGGGTTCCAATCATTTCAACATTTCCATACTCAATAACCATGTTCACTAAGCTGCAATTCATCACAAACTTGTACAAATACTTGTGTCACTGCTGATTTGCTGCCGGGATTTATAGAGTGAATGATGGGATTCACAAGCTACATTGTCCTTCATGGTAAAAGACATTTTTGTCAAGTAGTCACATTAAATTTGCAATCAAAACTAACTGCACAGTAGCTACACTAAAGGGGTTTGATTCTATGACAACATACCCAAGCAAATACCTTGTCTATTAATTTAAAGGTGTACATTTTGGTTTCAGAGAACCTTGTCATATTTGCAAAGCTGTATATGATGTTTTACATATATTAATCTGGATCACATCATTATATTTTAGTAATTTCTCTCTTCATGCAATACATTTAACATTCTTGAACAATCTTCTGGGTTATACAAGCCAAAAAAAAAGTCAGTGTAGATAATAAAGCTCTCCACATATATTTTTGTAATTCACCTAAGGTAACTGACCTCCCTCCCCGTCTTCTGTATTTGTCATTTAAATAAGTAAACAAAATAGCAAACAGAAAATCTTGTTTCTGAATTTCATTTTTCTGCCCTTTTTTGTTGTCTAACAAAAGTGCTGATGCAGTTTTGTAAGAGCTTTGAAATAAAGATGCTCTAACTGGTTCATAGATAGCTACAAAACCATCAGTTTAGCTCCACAGCCATGACTAAACAAGAGGAGGTTATGTATAAACTCTAGTGCTTCCTCCTGAGTTAGTTTCATTCTGACATTTATTTCCATTTGTACGTATTTTCCTTCTCACTGATTGAATTATTTCCCAAATCACCTTGTTTTTTTCCATCATTTCTCATAGTTAAGCACTACTACAAAATTGGTTTTGCTCAATTTACATAGTAAATGCAGTAAAATGTGTTATAACAGAAGTATATGCCTCAGAATGTGACAACCTGAAAACATATAATTTTCTATGTAAAGTGGACTCAAAAACTGTGAAGTATTTCTCTTTTTCATTCTTGCTAGGCAGCTAAATTTGCTCTATTTCTAGCCTGCCCTGGTCAGTATTTAAAGTAATTTCAAAATATTTAGTTCACAGTAAGAGAAATGCTTCATTTTATATAAGTTACGTTGTTCAGTTAAAAGGTGTCCATCTTGGCCTAATTAGGCAGTTATTCAAAACATTCCGAGTACAAATCAAACCTAAAAGCACTGGTGAAATTGCACTGATGACAGAACAATTATATTTTCATTTGGTCAGAAAAGTAGATGAGAACTGTAATGTTAGTATAGATTTCAGTCCAAGCTAAGTAAAATTCCCAGTGTTTCAGCACAAGTTAGCTAACTTGACTTAAGCAAATCCATGTAAAATTAATCATGATTACAGTTCTTTTCCTAGCATAGTGCATCTAAGCTGCTGGAGACAACTGAGCTCCGTAGGTCACTCATCTCCCCATTTTTAGGCTCCTCATTCTCAGTCTTTCTCTGCCTCATGCCAGAAAGATATGCCTACTCCCATATGATTAAAAACTGCAATACAAGAGCTTTGTAGGACTTTAAAGCATCTCTGAACCTTTAATACTGACCCTTCATGGTACGCTGATTCCTCTGGATCTGTGTTAGGCTTAACAAAAGGAAGCTTTGAGCCTACGTGGGCAGCCTGGGCATTTGCTGTGGTTGGCAAGGAAAAGAACTTGCACCAAATAGAACTAAGATGCAGAAGAATGGGAAAAGTTGGAAAAGAAAAAAATAACCTTTTCTATTAAATAGTTGCCCACTTGTTTAATATAAGAATATGCTATTGCTTTAGACAACATGCTACTAGCTCTATTAATTTCTGGAACAGCTAATTGCACTTATTCAAGACCCCAAATTTTATATATACACTGTATTCATCGATGGAAATATATATTTATGCTTTTTCTACATAGCATTCTCAATAGAAATTTAAAAGAATACATTTGTCATTTTCATAAATGCTATTCCTAATATCAGAAGAGAAATTAATAAAAATGATTCCTTTCACTGATTCCACTGACTTTGGAGGTATTTAGTAGATAAACAAATCCCAATATTTTAAGCCAAGTAATACTTTATTGAGCCACACAGACCTGTATGCACATATAGAGGATGGAACAGTGTTAATGCATTGACACAAAAACTAAGCCAGTCCGATATGGTTTAGAGTGTACACCTATAGTCAAGTAATAAATATCAATAAGTGCTGAAAAAAAATCCAACCAGAATTATTGAGTTCCTTAACAAAATTATAAAATAAATAATAAAATAATAAAATAATCTGTTACAGTTTAGTACAACTACTATTAAGGAACAAAATCAACAACCCACAATTATTTTTAGTATCTAACTATTTTGGTTTTAAGCCCACTTAAAAGAACATATTTCTGACAACTTTGTAAGTTTGTCTGCTAACTTAGTTTGTGTTTTGTCTTATGCATGGTATAAAAAGGAGTGCTTTAAACCACCAAAATTAATTATCAAAAGTTTAAGTTTTATATTCCCTTAAGTTTATCAGGAAACAGTACAACAATAAGCACTGCTTAATTAAAAATCAGTATATGATTCCTTGGGGTTTCATTTAAAGGAGTAAAAATTAACCATGGAGCTTTTAGTTTTTACGGTTCTCTCACAAAGAGAAAGAGTCATTGAACAAAAATTTATTGCATTTTTTTATTCTCCACCTTGGCAGCCACGACAGATGAAAAAGCAAGTCCTTGAGCCTGGCCAGGTATCCAACAGCACTGCTTATCATACATTTTTCTCTTTAGTTCCCCCTTCCAACAATGTATAAGGGAAAAGACTATCTACATGCAAATACAATTTTTGGGATGTCTTTCAGTGACTTTGGTTTTATGTACACTGGTTAAGGTACATAAGGCTAATGGAAAAATAATCAACTTCCTATTTCTGTTGGACCCTTGACAAATGATCTCAGCTTTTCCCACAGTTTATTAGCTACTCCAGTTTATACCTAGCAACTGATACAGATGCTGCATGAAATGTTTTTTGTTTCCTAGCCAGAAGACTTTTATGTAACATCATTCAAGGATCATGGTTTTTTTACTTTTTCTGCAATAGTTAACTGGGTTGTTCTATAGTACAACAGTGAAGTTCTTGTTAGTGCCTGAACATTCTGTGCTTGACTACATGTAATAGTTTTCATTTTCCTCAGAGAAGGAGTTGCTTGGGATAGGAAATAATGCAACACAAAAAAAGCAAGACTGTGTGAGCTTTGAGGGTAGATATTAATGTAGTTATTGATATGGAATGATGACTGTATGGTCAGATATCTCTGGCTAACAAAATGGCTGGTCTCAATTGACCTTCCATTTATTAGGTAAATTAATTAAATTTATTTTACTAATTGTTCACTTTTGGTTTACCTTACTAATAACATCACCAGTAGTTGATTCCACTTAATGAGATAGAAAGACAAGGACTCTAGGAACATAGAATAGAATCATAGGATTTTAGATACTGAACTTTCTTTTGAATTATGTGCTTTCTACATGCAAATCTTTCTCTTGTAGTTAAGCTTCAGTTTGAGAGACAATGACACTTTTGCAGAGTTGCCCATATTTTATTCCGTACTCTTCAGCATTTTCAGGTGAATGGCCATTTGGAGTGCTGGTAGATTCATAAAGACATGAAATAAGCCATTCTTACTGAAATTTTATTATGCTTCATAGAATCCAAACCAGAAAAGGGCCATGTCTGGGTGATTCTAACTTTGCATCAGGACTAATCTAGTGGACATGGGTCTTAAAATATATGTGTACAGGGCATAATGTACATGACACATCAGACAGGACTTACCATAGGACTTATGCTGAGCATAGCCTTCATGTCAAAGTGCTCTTCACAGGCCCAGTTTCTTTATTCCTCTGTTGTTCTAAAAATCTTTTTCAACATCTAAGCTATCAGCTGGATTTTGGTTTTCTGGCAATTCCAAAACTGCTTAAAATAAAGAACAAAACTTGTTTCTTCCCTCTTTCTTGCTTTTTTCCCCCCCTTCATTGCACTTGTTTCTATATATAATCAATTTATTGTGTCTTTCCTACTCTTTTTGTTACCAGTGAGGCTGCAATGCTGAGTTTAGGGTTGTGGTAATTTCACAACTGTTTATCAGCTCCAATGTTAAATTGCACCAACTTGGTGTTTTCAGCCCTCTGAGTTCAAAAGTGAGAATAATAACCAACCATGCTGGAAAACAGAGATTTGGTGAACTCTAAGATTTTTTTCAGGCAAAGGAAGCTACACTCATGCTTGTCAAGGAGATTAACGAGAAATCTGATGGAGTCTGGAAGACTATTGCTGCAGTGGATTACAAGTTTGATCTCTTTTTTCAGGGATAAATAACCTTAAGGGCTAGGAAACTGGCACAGAAAAGCAGATAATATCACCGTCTGCAAAGAAAAACTGTGGCCATATGGCAGGCACAATAAATGAAAGTAAATGAAAGTGAAGCAATTCATTCAATAAAAGTATGGTTGTGAACTGTTGTACAAAATCATCAATTTTACTTTTGTATTTGTAGATTAATGTGCACTCTTCCTCCAGCTCCTTTCTATCTTATTTATTCAGACTGTATAATCTCTGGGAAAGGCCAATCTAGTATTAGGGGCATGCATTGGATCCTGGAGCTGTCAGAGTGCAAATGTTTAAAATTGAGTCTTTGAATAATCAGGTTAGAATAAACACAGGGATAAGGATTTACAGCTGTTGGTGGAGTGAGGAATTTCTAAAACTGCATAGTATACTATGCAAAAAAGAGGGAAATTCAGGAAAACTTAGCAGCTAAAAAAAGACACGTCCTCTAACTCTTTGATCTCATAGACCATAAAAGTATTCAGAGAATACTTACCAAATAAAAAATTCATACAAAAAAATTGAGATTGTCATAACTGGTCATTTTACTCTAGATTGCATGTGTTACTGTTTTTATGCACATCTTATTTGTGAATGTAAACACATACAAAACCCACCAGCCAAGCAACTACAAAGAGGTAATAATAACAAAGCAGAATTTCAAAGTCCTCCTTTGTAATATTTGTTGTATTTAAAAGTTACTGCAAGACAAAACATTGCATATACATACTATATATACTATATATATACTTTTTTGCAAAAATAGGGCTGTCTTAGTATAATACCCAGAAAGTAAACCACAGTAACACCCAACAGTATTAATTTCAGTTATAGCATGTCTGCACTAAATGCAACTTTCTCACTTCGCAGTGAATGTTTTCCGAGTAAGATCAAGAAAGGATTCTGATGGTTTTAACTCTGTCCTAAAGCAGGATGATCACTGAATCAGATAAACTACTAATCTGTTTAAAGCTCGTTACTCCTATTTTGCCAAGGCTGAGATGTTTTGCAGCAAAAAGCAGCCAGCACGCTTCCTGCCAAGAACCAGACATCTCATGCATGTTTCATAAATATGTTTCTCCACTGAAAATACAAGGATTAAGCAAACACTGGTTTAGTTTGCAAGAGCTTTCACTAATGGTTTTTAAATAACTCCAGAAGAAATCTTGGCTCTATTTAAAGCAACAGTAAATTTTACCTCTGATTATATGAAAACAATAATAAGTCATACTAGTGCCCTGAATATGATGATGCCTATTTTTGTTACACTTGTTAAACTTCTAAATACCTAAATAGATGCCTTTATGTTATTAAAATCTCATTAAAATTTGGATAGGTAGATTAAGCCAAGATTATGCCTGCACTGCATATCCATAGAAAGTATTCACTGAAAGTAAAATTTCATAATAAAGCTGCCATTTATAACATAATATCACCACACTCAAAAATTTCATGTGAAATAGATCTGTTCTCAAGGAAGCACCTTTTAAAGCAAGATTAAAAACTTTTCAACAGAGCAGCAATGTTATATTCTAAAAAGTGTTGATAAAGAGTCCTCCTTTGCTTAGAAAATTACAAACTATGCAAGAATGGAGAAATAAATATAAACACCATCAAGATTTGCTTTCCAGGTATACTGGGATACCAACATGTAACATTACAACACATTAAGAAATAGACCTTAGTGCCTGATATACATTATCATATCACCTCACACATCTGGGAACTCAGTCAAGAAGATGAAGAGAAATTTTTCTTTCTAGGCAGTAAAATGACAAGAGAGCTGCTCACAGACATTGGGTGACTGCAATAGCCTCTGCTGCTTTAATGATGCACAGATGTAGATGCAGCTGGAAGGGTTTGGAAGGCTGGCACAGTGCATTGCACAGTGGACCATTTCCAGCCCCAGCAGCACAGAGCTCAGCCCTAGAAATCCTGCCTGCTGCTTCCCACAACATGAGTGCCTCTCTTTTAAGAACTGATGTCCCCATAAATTCCACTCCAAATGAACACACCATGCTCATGAAGGAGAGAAGAACATATGCCATTTAAATGCCACAGGAGATGAGCACTCCATAGTGGCTGTATGCATATCACCATGTTAATGCAGAACATATCACCTGAAGTGCAAATATTAAAAAATATTTCATGTGTGTATACCATATCTATATATAAAGCATGCATTATGTGTGCATGTATGTGCATGCTTTAAAAGAAAATATTTTAGACTCACAGCTGTACAAAAATCACTCATTTATAATGCACATTCTTTGTCATGTTTGCATTTTGTAGTGTGCAAACAAAAAAAAATCAAAGAATTCCCATGGTTCTTTTTTCATCAAACAGTCAAATCCTTCAGCCTTACCCTTTAAAATCATTAAGTATGTTCTAGACCACATAAATGCACAAGGCAGAGGGCAGTGTTGCACAGCAATAACTGAAAGGGCTCTTAACAAGCTGGCCTGGCGACCTGCAACCATGGCTTTACAGCAGTGTTAGGTACCTCTGCTAGCTCGAGCAGATGCCATGTGCTGTGGTTATATGCCTAGACTGCGAAAAAACCAGGCTTGTTTCCCCAAAATCGTATCACTGCAGAGCACAGCATTTTCCTGAGCAGGTTTTCTTAAGGCTTAGGCTGCACTTGAAAGCAAAACATATGGTCCCTTTACTGACGACATTGACCAGAACATCCAAGTACACCTCTCATCAGAAATCAGAAGTTAATTTTTCTTCTCTGTTGGAAGTTGCATGTGTTAATTAGTCCTAGGAAAATCAATATAGTCAAAATTTCTTAAAGAGAGCAAAGTCTATTTGGCTTAGGGAACAGATAAATGCAAAATGGCATGCATTCTGCAGAATTAATGTCATTGAGTCAAATATTTATGTGAAAACTGACCTTGCTAAAGTTAAATGTATCTGTGTGCATAATACTGAATATACGACGTAGCTCTAAAAGTCGCCTCTGACACTTTGCATTTGTAAAGCAGCTTTTGTGAACCACCTCTACTTGTTGCGGTTTAACCCCAGTCTGCACCCAAGCCCTACACAGCTGCTCTCTCCCTTTCCCTCAGTGGCATGGGGCAGAGACTCAGAAGGGTAAAAATGAGAAAACTCATGGGCCGAGGTACAGACAGTTGAATAGGTAAAACAAAATCTGCACATAAGGAATTGATTCACTGCTTCCCATGGGCAGGCATGTGCTCAGCCATCCCCAGGAATAATGGTCACTTGGGAAGATAAACACCATCACTCCAAATGTCCTCTACCTCCCTGCTTCCTGCTTTTTACCCCAGCTTTACAAGCTGGGCATGACTCCATATGAGGTGGAATATCCCTTTGTTCAGTTGTGTCCCCTCCCAGTTCCTTGTGCACCCCCAGTTCACTGATGGGATGAGGAGCAAAAAAAGGCCTTGACTCTGGGTAAGGGCTGCTCAGCCATAGCTAAAACATCTCTGTGTCTTTAACATTGTTTCCAGCACAGATCCAAAACACAGCCCCATACTACCTACTATAAAGAAAATTGACTGTATCCCCATCAAACTCAGCACACTACCCTACTGAAAATCCTGTCCTAAAGGCAAATGTTGATCTTGTTCAAAGCAATTGCGAACCTCCATTTGACCAGTGGCATGAAAATTCCACCATGGATATTTCTTCCTTCCTCCCTGACCTAAAATAGTCAATAGGCTCTTAATACAAAGCTTGCTGTAGCTGATGGGGAACTCTTTTTTCATTTCAAGAGGTACCACTGCTTGTACCACAATACAAAATCTGATTTGAAACAAGTAGTGTTATATGTGTCACTTTTGGATCTACAAAAATCTTTACTCAGTGTTAACAGTCTTTCAGTAGAAAACAAAACAACACAGGATACAAATATAATTATGTCCTTTATAGTTGCATTTTAAGTCAAATATATAATTTATTATATTCTTTGTGTACGTGGCACTCACTTTATTTGGTTCATCACATACTCATACAATTGTGTGTTACTAATATTCTAGTTCTTTAATGTACAGTGATATTGTTTTGCCCAGGATATGATATCCCTTCCTTTTCAGAGAGAATAGGCTTCCATCAGTGATCCTGAGTTTGATGGTAGACATTTTGGCACCAAGGGGGGGGGGGTTCTATTGCAGATTCTACGAAGTTTTACTTGGATAACTTTCCTGCTTACTCAGAAGGCTAGTGACATAGCTGTAATGAGATGTTGATAGGAAAAGATGCTGTTTCTTTTTAACACAATAGTATCCAGTGATTCTAGCATGTCAGGAAATGGCACAGCCTAAGAGAAGGAAAACTCCTGACAAGAAGAAGATATATGAGTGAAGTGGATTTCTCAGGCAAGTAAGCAGAAACTCTGGCTATCTAGCTGAGGAAAGGATGAGAGAATAAAGACCAAAGACAAGAAAAATGGAGACCTTAAGCAACATATCTATACACATTTACATACTGCTGTCACTGAGCTTTTTTCATTTTCAATAAATGCAACATATAAACAAAAAATCCATCCAATTTTCTGTGTCAGAATTCATGTACAAAAACATTTCCCTGTGACAATAATTTGTAATGGAGGAATTCATTACACTTCCACTGCACATTTTACAGCCTCTGCTTTCCTATGCCTGAGTGAGTAGGCCACTTGTTTCTGTCTCTCCATTCTGCTTGCTTTGGATGTAAAAATTTCTCTTTGTGGGGTCTCAAAAAGCTCATTCTTCTTTCACATAAAAGCTGCCTGTATTGACTGAGAAACACAGTAATAAAGATCCAAGTAGAATTTCAGATACACTACTGGGCTGTTTATTTTGCGTTTGATGTACACACAGGTAGATAATAGAGTATTAGCTTCATTCAGAAGAGATACATTGTTTCTGAAGCATACTATTTAAGTTCCATGAGCCGATAAATGCAGCTACATGACTCATGTGACTGCTAGGACAAGCACTTAGACTGCAGGATTAGGAGGTCTATTGCGATGTACAATATAAATCATGTTTACCTGCCTGACCACTGCATACTGTGCTCTGTGGTAGAAACGGTTATTTGGCAAGATACTCTAAATTTGAGGATCTCATTTTAATTTTGCCCATGGTTCTCTATTCATTATCGGCTCAAGCCCAGGCTGATGAATTGTAGAAATTACAGAAACTCAACTAAACTTTACTCAAGCTACCAGGCCAGCTGTGAAAAGATTTGCTTTGATATGGGAAACAGTCAAAATTTGAGTCACTGGTAAAGTTTGAATCATGTTTTCTATCCTCACTGTGTAAACACTGCATGGGAAGTCTAGATCACTTTTAATCACTGAGCTCTTGTAGTCCAGGCCATTAGTCAACTCCTGATCTTATTCCTCTCTGCTAGGGATCGACCAAAGCAAACAATTGCCAGGGTCTTGTATAAAAAACAGGTGGGGTGATGATTCTCCACAACCCATGCATCTATCTGTGAAGAAGAGCTTTTTCATATTTAGATGTTGCACCACCAGCATAAAACACCTCCTGGAAATTTTGTCTCTCCATATTTTGGGAAGAGTCATATCCAAATGAGTACTTTGCTACCCTTCATTAGGGAATAAGTGATTGTGCTCTTCTCTGATGCTAAGTAACAATTTGCTGAACATCTCCTTCCAGTGATGCAAGTATTTCATTTTCATACATAAAAATAAAATTTAAGATAGATCTTCTGAAATCCTTTTCCTGTCTGAAGGGTAAGACAAGTTTTCTTCAGGAACAATAATGTAGCATGAGATATAAAATACTATGACCTTAAACAAAAATAAACAGTTAATGAAATCATTAAGAGAAAGCATACCAAATTAAAATACATACAGTTCAGTCACATGTACATTCTACATTGTTTGAATGTCTTAGAAATTGTGCTATTATGAGGCTATGCAGAAAGAATGTTGTTTTCAAAATTAACCTTAAAATTCTCTTTATTTTTATTTCACACTACAGCACTAATACAAACTTGACATTTATGTAATCTAAATTCAGAAGAGGGTGCATCACACCTTATTCTGCTACTGCTTTTTTATTTTGAGCAATAATTTAAAGTCATTGGAATAGCATGCTTTTGTTTTTATTCTCAGTCTAATTCTCACTGCATCTTAATAGGCCAAGCAGTCATGGTAGGTGTAACAAACAATTCTGCATTGCCAAATACATGTAGAAATTGAAGGACACAAACAAGAAAAGCTCCTGCACTAAAACCAAGAACTTACTGCAATTGATGCACAAACTGGTGCACCCTCATCTGCCTAATCCATCACATGCCTATTGCTCCTTTTTTTTCTGGAATAATTCCTGAACTTATCTGAGCTCTTACAAATGGGAAGGAAAAGATGATTTGCACATGCAAAAACAAAACAAAACAAAACAAAACAAAAAAAAAACAAACCAAAAAAAAAACCAAAAAACATTTCAATGATCCCTGGTCTCTTTAAGCACTTTATTGCAGGGCTAAATTTTTCTCCCCTAAGCTTCCAAAAATCTAGGAAGTTAAGTTTGTTTGACACAACACAAAGATAAGGACATCTGAAGCAAATTATCTTTATAATGCTCTATCAAAATTCTACAAATGATCCTGAGGTGTAAGTGGTACTAGTGCAGGAAGTTTGAAACTGGGATAAAATTCCATTTTCTTCCTGTCGATAATGAGTTCTGTATCTTCCTTCTCATAGTCTAGCAAACAAAAGAAAAAAAAAACCCTCTCAATACTGACGAAAATCTTATTAACTTCATCTCTATTTTTAAACAGCTAGGATCAAAATCTTCATTCAGACACACTGGTGCCACCCCATTAAATTCCAGCAGTGGCACCACTGGTAGAGAAAGAATGGCACTCAGATTTTTCACCATTAAGTAATCTGTTTTCATTACCTTCTCAGCAGTTTGTTTCATTTGCCTGCAGTAGGGAAACTAAAATTAGAAAACATTTCATGTTCATAGTTAGTTTGCTTCCAACGTGAAAAAAAAACAAGTCTATAAATTTGTCTATTGGATTATGGCTTATGCAGTTCTCTTGTAAAGTTGTCTTTACATTAAAGTGATGAACTGTAAATGGCATAGTGCATTATTTTGTCAAAAGTAATTCAAATTAATGACCCTAGAAATATTATTTTAGGTGTCTGTTATAAAGCATTGATAATACTCATGAATATTACCAGCAGAATTCCAATTCTTCTTCGTAATGTATGCATTGCCATGTGTTAATAAACTATTTTCTGATCATCTTCAGAACTTGCTTTCTCTTGCAGGAGTTCCACTTGCCAGTTGTCTGTCATTTGTAGTAGCAAATTAATGTCAGGTAGCTGATAGCAAACTACCAAAAGTTTGAAAGCATTTTCTTGCATTGACTTGCATACTTCATTCACATTTCACATTACCTAAGGCATTATTGAGTATGACTGAAAACAGAAAAAAAAATCTGAGAGCAATTGTGGTGACCTCAGGCTCTTTACCTTGCAACCATGAGAATAATGTTCACTTAAAAAGTCTAAAAATTACTTCATAGTTTCATTTATGTGAAACTTTTAAAAAAGGAGAAAAAGAAAAAACATAGACTACTTTTTCTGGCTCAGGCAAATGTTACTCTGGATCCTAAAGACAGATTTGCTTCTCAAGAATGAAAGAGGTGTGTATTTTCTTGCACTGTACTGGCACATCATTCTTACTAAGAAAGTGCTAAGCTTAGATGATAACAACCATAGATAATAAGTATTAAGCTTAGATCATAACCACCATGGATAACACTTCAAAATAAAAAAAATAAAAAAACCAAACAAATTTCATCCAATTTCATCCAAACCATATGGTACCAGAATTAGCACACATTTAGGAAATATGCCATCATAGCTGTGTCCAGAGACACTCTTAAGAAGCTTAAAGATCAGAAGAGGAGATGAAATGATTCAAGCTTCACAGAAACTTCTCATGATTAAATACTGATGTCAAGACCACTTCTAAAGAAAAGTGGATGGATCATGAAATCGCAATGGCATGAAGTCAACCAACTTCTGGATTTCAAAAAAGAGGACTGAAGAGTAAGTTTTCTATGAAGTAATATAAAAAAACCCTACTGTGGCAATGATGCAAGCAAACATCTATTTTCTGGAGTTCTCACAGACCTGTTCTGCCTTTCCTTGTCCTGGAAAAATGGTTCTCTAGCTCATCCAGTTTCTTCCATAGTAAGGATGAGTAAGGCCAATGAGTAGAAACAGTAACTTTGCACTTGTGCATCCCTAATCTTTTTCAATAACTCATTTGAAATAATTTTTAAAATTTCTGTAATACTTTTCAACCTTTCTGTCTCATAAAGTATTACAGTCTAATCAGCATTAAACACACATTTGCTTAGTTGTAAAGGTCATTCAATAGTCAGACACCAAACTAAAGGTAAAGCAAAGCTTGAAAACAGATCTGAAATGTATTTCCTCAGATGACATTTGGCTAGAAAGCCTACACAAAATTTAATTTCTATTTTTAATATCACACAGCTTTCTAATTTTTTAGAGCCAGTTAGATATTTATACTCACAAGGAACTTTCCTTACTGAAGGAAAATAACACAAATCTACCACATGCTGCATGCAGTATGTGTTCATGTCCCAGAACTATGGAAATCTGTAAGTCTTTTTATCCTAGATGGGCAGAATTAATTTCAGATTTAATCATTCTACTGCATATCCAGACCACTGATAAGAAGGCACAGAATAACTGTATTAATAGAAGTCTGGCAATGGCAGGCACAATGTTGTGCCGTAAAAATAAGAGATGAATTTTCTGTATGTGACTCATGAATAAAAATCTGCCACAAACTGAAATTTAGCAGCTGTACCCATCCCAGTCAACATACAAGACAGCAGAATATCAGTCTTTCAGATAATACAACATTTGCTCAACCAAAATGACATGTCATGGTGTTAATGAAGGATTTAACTTGTCTTACTATGATGAGATCTTGTTGTTTCCTAAACGTGAATAGCCAAAGATAAGGATAGGAAGCTGCAATCCTAGGAATCCAAACTGCACTTGTTTCTTCATGCTGTCTCAAGGGAATATCATCTTTGAATTCATGAAGAAGAAAGAGGTAGATCATGGTTTTAAAGAAGCAGCTTTGAATATTTTAATACAAATAGAATGTTGCCAACCTGCAAAACTGATTCTATTTCAACAACAGCACCCTACAAAAATGCAAAGGAATATACTGGATACTGACAGACCACTAACAAGCAGTTCTAAGGCCAAGCAGGCACTTTGGTTTTGAACGGAATAAATAGTTCCTCTGTCCCTAAGGAAAGTTCAGTTAAAAAATCTAAATAGGAATTTATGGCCTTGCAGGATTGCAATTTTAAGAACAATATACAAGATATCAAAACAAGAGTGAACTAGTGACCAAGAAAGTGCATTCCTATGTTGAAAAAACCAAAACAAAATCCATAGGAAAACTCAAACTAATGAGGAAATAATAATGGATCAAATAACTGAATTACTAGGGTAATCCAGCATCCTGTAAGTTCATTATGAAATATCAAAAATTGCAGCACTGAACTTTTAGGAATTTAAAGAACATACACTGTACTGCTATAAGTGAAGTTGGTGTGATTTTTCTTAATGCTATGTCCTAAAGCTGAAGACTCAATTAAGTCCTTAACTTCTGCCCACAGAGTGACTTTAGACAGACTTACAGTAAGTAGCATGGCCTAAAGCCTTACAAGGGTAAGAAAAATAGCTGCAGTATTAGTTTGTATGAAAAGTTATTGGTTGAGCTGCTAAGTCACACAAGATATGCAGCATTCTTCATCTGACTGTTTCTTTTTGGAAATTATCCAATGTTTTTCAACTACTGAATATTTCAACCATTAAAGATTGACAAAGAAAGACAATTTTTATGATGTTTATTAGTTTTAAGTTCAGCAAGTAGTGGTAACTAGTGCCTGTTACCACTTAACATAGGACAAAAGTACACTCTTAAAAGGGGCAAGTGTCCCCTCAAGATAATGGTTTTTAGAATGATTAAACTTAAAAAGTTTCATCTATTTTTAGCAGAAAGTATACTGCAATAAGACAAGTAGCATTGAATGAACTGCCTTTCGTTTTCTAGTCAATTCACATTTAAAGCTTTAAACAGCTTAAGTGTTAAATATATTTGAAAAATGTCAAGGGCAGACTATTTAAGTACTTTTACTAAAAGAAACATGAGCCTATACCCTCTCCAGCCGTGCCCAAAAGATACCACCTTGTCTCCCCTAAGAATCTGGCTTACTTCCTGATATTGTGCAGAGAAACAATCTGCATTTGAAGACCTACAATCCGAAAGAACTGCCAAATAGAATGTTATAAAAAACACTTCCATTTTTCACACAACACACATTTAAAACTGAACGACTGAAAGTATCACAACAGAATGCTCTACTTCCTAAAAATATTTGGATTCAGATAGTAACCAGTCCCCAATGATGCCTAGACTTTGCCCACCACTGCAAACATCATCTCTCCCATGATACTAATTTTCTTCTTCAGACTCCATGAGAGCCTCTCAAACAAGCAAATGAAAACTGTTGAGTAAATCCATCATTTTGGTATATAATGCAAAACTAATCTGAACTCCTACCAAATAAACCACTTCAATTTACCTGCAAGATTTTTCCATGTAAAATATGAAGTCTTTGGAAAGATCTGTTATTTTGCAATTACCACAGAATAGTCTTTCTTATCCAATAAAAGTTCTTGCTGCTTGATTTGACTCCATCCTTATTTATAACAGCTCCTATGGCTATCCACATTCTTAAAGTCTGCTTCAGGCGAAGTATATCAAGATATGAACAGCTGGACTCTGCCAGATAGTCCAGAATTACATCCCTTATCCATGGAAATGCCAGATGTTCATAGAAAAAAACCCAGGGAATCTACCATTAGTTACACACTTGCCAAGATTATTTTCTTTTAGTCTTACCATAGCAAGACTCAGCCAGTTACTGAAGTTTTGCCCTTTCTAAAAGGTTTTTTAGTTCTAACATCAATAGCTAATTATTTCTCAAAACCTGTACCCTGTTCTGTTGGGTGCTTCCCTTCCTTAAAATCTTGATCCACAGGAAATCTTGAGTATTTGTAGAATTTTATTTTTAAATACCGAAAGTTCTTTTCCTGTTTATGCAAAAAACCTGCTTGTCTTGAAAAAAACAAACAAAAAGAAACAAAACCTTTTGGAGAGAGCTTGGTCTGTTTTTTTCCTACTCTCCAGCAACATATAGCAAAATCAATTGCCTCCCTGCTGGATAATGACTTGGCACAGACCTTTTTGCTACCAAAACTTCTTAAAGTGGCAAGTAGATAAATTCAGGTGCAAGTGAAATATATACACACATATAAATACATAAAGTTCTTGTAGTTTGGTGTAACTGCATGAGTATGCAATTGTTTCTTCAAAGCCAACAAACTGAGTATAAAGCCCATCCAGGTAACTTTGCTTTTTGAGGAAACATGAATTGGCTTTTGCTTACTGACACATCACCCAGCAAAATCTGTTAAAAGGAGAATATTATCATTTTGCAAAAAAGAAAGAGCAGACACTTCAAGTTTCAAACATTTATTAAGCCTCATCAAAAGGGTTTCGAACACATGGCCTAGTGCTGCATGAGGCAAGTTTGATTATTTCCTGGATGATTAAGCGTGACGACTGTGCGGACGGCTTCCGGAAGACCTTTCTGTGCAGCTCATGGACATGATGAGAGTGTTTTCAGAAGTCAGGACGGTCCTTTTTCAGTCGACTGTAGTCAACATTAACCGAGTAGAACTAGAACAGAGAACAGAAGAGAGAAAAAAATAGTTAGGAAGCTTAACTATCCATTTTCCCTGGTATTTACTAAAAATATGCATCATTTGTGTCAGGAAACTTTTTTTTTGTTGAGTCTGTGAATTGGACAATAATAACTAAATAAAAACCTTTCACAAGCAGTAAGTCTTTACTATTAATTATGCATTCAGTATTAAGAATATGATGCTATGGTTTTTCTTAAAAAGTACTTAACTATTTGTTTATTTTCAGTTATGCTCATTTTAATTATTTTTAACTTTTTCAGAGAAAACAAAACAGCCTACAGCACATTCAAATTACAGCTTCCTGTGCAACTCCTTGAACTCTTTTGCGACGACTGAGAAAGTTAAAAAAGAAGTTTACAATAGAAAAACAACCTAATCATAAGCTAAAACTTTCGATAGCAAAATATTTTACTGAAGCATCTTCCTCAATTTGCCTCTTCCATTTCCCACAGTGCAGATTTGGAAAGTCAAAGTCCTCAGTGATACACACATCCAAATATGGCAAACCCCGAGGCTGTGTTTGCATGCTAAGGCAGAAGGAGAATGCTTCACAAGCCATGTCCTCTTTGAAAGAACTTGTGCTGTGCACTACGGTGAATTTGCATAGTTTAGATATTTAAGGAACAGCAACATTCCAGAAGCAGCGATGAAAACAAAATACTGTGTTCTTCCAGAAGCTTTAACATATTTTGTTTTGGAATGTGGGGCTTTTTTTGCTTGTTTCTCTAACTGGAATAGTAAGACATAGTACTAAATAGACACTAGCTTTTAAAATGATCTTAAAATCTTAGCTTGAGAATAATCTTAAAATATTCTTAACAACCTACTAAAACAGCATTCTTGTAAAACATAATTAAAACACTATTTTTGTTCAGAGAAGGTCAAAAAAATCTGGTGAAAGTTCTAAAGAGTAAGCCATATGAGGAGTGGCTGAGGGAGCTGTGGTTGTTCAAACTGAAGAAGGTTCAGGGGAGACCTTATAGCTATCTACAACTACCTGACAGGAGATTGTAGCCAGGTAAAGCTTGGCCTCACCTCCCAGATGTCATAGAATGAAAGATATGGCTTCAAGCTGTGCCAGGGGAAGTTCAGGTTGAACATCAGGAGAATTTCTTCACTGGAAGGGTTGTCAAGCATTGGAATGGGCTGCCCAAGGAGGTGGTGGAGTCACCATCCCTGGCGGCATTCAAGAAATGAGTGACGTGGCAATTTGTGCCACAGTCTAATTTACATGGTAATATTCAGTCAAAAGTTGGGCTCTGTGATCTTGGAGGTCTTTTCCAACCCAAATGATTTGGTGATTCTATGAATCCTGTAAACTGTCAAATGTTTTACATATCTTTGCATGCTTCCTCATTACTTCAATGAAATAATATAAATATCAGTTAAAAACCATTTCTACTCCATATAGTTAAATTGTTTTGTTTCCAAACAATCAACTGGAGAACAGAGTTAATGTTTCTGTTAAACACTGACACTTTCCTTCCGTTCTTCTCATGAGTAAAGGCCAGCAGTTTAGAGCCTAGAAAGCTTTAGGTCACAGCTTCCAAAGTTTTGACCTCCTTGCAGTTTATTTTTTAGTATTATGAGTTAGTATACTCTCCCTCTTGAATAAAGCTCCTGTTTTTCTTACACTGCAATGTATCCCTCTCTCACTGTTCTCATACAGACCCCGTTATCAAGCAACATTAGAAAGGTTTTAAATCTCAAACTCAACCCTCTCTGCTCTGCATTCTAGAGACAAACAAATGTTGCACAACAGAGGAAATACAGCACTCATTCAGCTGCTTTCCAATATAAGCAAACATCCTAAAACAGTAGGCTACGCCTCTGATATTATATTTGCTAAAAATTTGTATTTCTTATTTTACCTTGTACTGGTCACTGGGAGACAGTTTGTTCCAAGGTTCTGGGTTATTTTTCTTGTCCCAGCTATTGAGAGAAATGCAAGACATTAGAGCATATTAAGAGAACCACACTATCTTCAAAATAAAACTAATAACTGTGGTTATTAGGCACGCAGTCACCCATCCAAACAAGCTTCCACAGAAAAAGGCACAGTCCTTTGTCAGCAGTCTCTAAATGTAACATGGTAAATAAACAGACAGATCTCCCACCAAGGCAGTCTCCATACACTTAAGCGTCAGTGATAGTGGACCAAGACACCAAGGCCTCCAGGAACACAAAAATCAAGGCAGTGCAGTGTAACACACGCAGCAGGAATTCCTGTTCACATACCTGACATCAGGGTTGAACATGGCCAAGCGCATGAGATACAGGCCTGCACCAACGCCTCCAGAGCCAATGATCACAAACAGAGGGATCAACTGCAACAACAACAGATTAAATATCACATCATAATGTAACAAAACAATATTAATACACAGCGTTTCTGATTGCAGCGACGGCAAACCAAAGAACAAGCTCGGACACCGCGCTGTAACACACGGTCCCCTGAACCCCCGGCACAAGCTCCCTGAGTGCGGCACAGAGGAACCAGCAGCTACGAAGAGGCAGGCACAGAAGGCGCACTGCCGCATTCACAACAGCCAAAACCAAACTCAAAATCCCGTTAGCGGCGCTGTTCTGAGACAAGCGCCCGTCCCTCCGCCTGCCCCGCCACCACAAGTCACAGACAGGGCCGCGGGGCCGCGATGAGCAACCTGGGGCCTGGAGCACGAGCAAAGCCGCACAGGCCGGAATAAAACGGGGCCCCGCCCGTGTCCGCCCGCCCGGCCCGGGATCGGGATCGGGAATGCCGGGGACAGCTGGGCGAGGAGGCGGGGACCGGCGGGCACGGCGGGCCCGGGGCACTCACGGCCGGGTGTTTCTTGGCGTGGTTGACGATGACGCGCAGCATGGCGGCGGCGCTGGCGGATCGGTCTCGTCTCCGCAGGGCCCGGAGCT
>VXBA01000057.1:175913-199494 GCA_013399895.1 Serilophus lunatus
AGAGGGAACAGGCACCGGCAGGGGCACCCCGGGGGGGCGGGCAGCCGGCGGCGCCTGCGCTGGGGCCGCGGGGAGGGGCAGCCCCGGGGCCGCCTCCGGAGCGCGCAGGGGGCGGAGGGTCCGAGCGGTGCGGCCTCCGCGCCTGGACGGGTTTGGGGTGTCTCCAGTGAGGGAGACCCCACAGCCTCTCTGGGCAGTCTGTTCCAGTGCACAGTAAAGAAGTTCCTCCTCGCACTGATTTGGGGGCTCTGTGTATCAGTTTCTGCCCGTTCCCTCGTGTCCTGTCGCTTGGCGCCACCGGGAAGAGCCGGGCTCCATCCTCTTGACACCGCCANCAGCCCCGGGGCCGCCTCCGGAGCGCGCAGGGGGCGGAGGGTCCGAGCGGTGCGGCCTCCGCGCCTGGACGGGTTTGGGGTGTCTCCAGTGAGGGAGACCCCACAGCCTCTCTGGGCAGTCTGTTCCAGTGCACAGTAAAGAAGTTCCTCCTCGCACTGATTTGGGGGCTCTGTGTATCAGTTTCTGCCCGTTCCCTCGTGTCCTGTCGCTTGGCGCCACCGGGAAGAGCCGGGCTCCATCCTCTTGACACCGCCACCTGTAGATGTTTGTAGACATGGAGGAGGTCCCCTCTCGGTCATCTGGAGGCTGAACAGACCCAGCTCCCTCAGCCTGCCCTTGTAAGAGAGATGCTCGAGTCCCTTAATCGTCATTGTTGGCCTGTGTGAGGAAAGGTAACACAGGTACCCCCAAAATGCCGTGCAGCGAAAGGATTTAGGGAAATTTATTTCCAAAGTCAAGAACACCAAAGAACGTTGAAGGTAACAGACCCTACAGTGTCAAACAAGGGGCATGAAAAGAATGCAAAACTTTTCTAAGTCTTCTTAATGCCTTGCCCGGCCCCCTGCTTGAGGGGCCTCCAAGGTTGTCTGTGAAAAAGTTCTTTTCAAGAAGTTAACTCCTCTGCAAAGCAGGAGAAGGAGAGGCATCCAATATCTATGGGAAAAGGTTCCTCCCAGGCAACAAACACTTTCATGAGCAACCAAAGTTTCTCACCACCTCAAATCAAATCTTGTGAAAAAAAGGCTTCTATCTACACCCTCCACTGGACCCACTGCAGGAGCTGCATGTCTCACTTGTCCTAAGGAGCTCAGAGCAGGACACAGCACTCCAGATGTGGCCTCACTAGGGCTGAGTAGAGGGGCAGAATCACCTCCCTCAAACTGCTGACAAAGCTCTTCCTAATGACCCCAGGATCCCACTGCCTGCCTTGGCCCCAAGGCAGCCCCTGCTGGTTTATGACAGCAGCTTGTCCACCAGGATCCCCTCTTGGCTCTGCCCTCACGCCGCCCAAGGGCTGCTGTCACACAGATTGGGGTCAGTGCCTGCCATGGCCTCCCCGAGAGGTGCCTTCCCCTCTCCCTGTGACACCAGGACCACTCTGGAGCCACGAGCACAGCCGTGTCCACCTCTGGGCAGGGCTCACCTCGCTGGGGAGGGCTTTGTGCTCACCATCACCTGTGTTAAAAGTCAGTGGGGTGGCTTAAAGGTGCAACAAGAGAGTTAGAGTTTTGTTGTCCTGAAAAGGATATGGAGAGTGAAATTCACTGTAAAACTGCTAAATTAATTATTCTGCTACAGTCGAGGTGGCAAAAGTTGGAAATGTACATGATGTTGAGAGAGGACTCTTGATTTTCTATAGTGGTTTATAGTGAAATGATACATATAGGTGATTCTCCCCCTCTACTCCAGCTGGTGTACTGCTTCCAGCTCTGCACAGGACTCAGCACAGGAAAGACACAGACCTGCTGGAGTGACCCCAGAGGAGGCGACAAGGATGATCAGAGGGATGGAGCATCTCTCCTATGAGGAAAGGCTGAGACAGATGGGGTGGTTCATCCTGGAGAAGAGAAGGCTCCAGAGAGCCTTTTAGTACATAAAGGAGTCTTAACGAGAAGGGTGGTGGGAGTCTATTTACAAAGACATGTAGTGATAGGACAAGAGGGAATGATTTCGAGCTGAAAGAGAACAGGTTTAGGATAGACATTAGGAAGAAGGTCTTTACTGTGAGGGTGGTGAGGCGCTGGAACAGGTTGTCCAGAGAAGTTGTGGATGCCCCAACCCTGAAGGTGTTCAAAGCCAGGTTGGTTGGGACTCTGAGCAGCCTGGTCTAGGGGAAGGTGTTCCCACCAATGGCAGAGGGGCTGGAACTAGATGACTTCTGAGGTCCCTTCCAAGCCATTTCATTCTATGATGCTATAATATTTTGGCCAAGATTGAGTTGGATTTAATTATTTTTCTTATGTAATTCTAAATGAGCAACAGTGCTATTTATTGTACAGTATTGTGTCCAAGTGATGCCCTAGATTTTTTTCCATTATTGTGTATTTTATGCAGAATTGGGAACATAGTGCTTTTTACATCATCAGCTTTTATTGCCTGGGCCTGTATGACTCTGCTTCATCGTTCATATACGTGTCCTATTATTTATGTTACTTGGAATTTTGGTGTGGAAATGAATTTTGCAGACAAAAAATTTTAAAGAGTGAAAACAATTAGAAACATGATTTTTTCTTTCTAATTTTAAAAAATCGCAAGTTAATATTCTTAAATTTCATGCANGTGTCTCCAGTGAGGGAGACCCCACAGCCTCTCTGGGCAGTCTGTTCCAGTGCACAGTAAAGAAGTTCCTCCTCGCACTGATTTGGGGGCTCTGTGTATCAGTTTCTGCCCGTTCCCTCGTGTCCTGTCGCTTGGCGCCACCGGGAAGAGCCGGGCTCCATCCTCTTGACACCGCCACCTGTAGATGTTTGTAGACATGGAGGAGGTCCCCTCTCGGTCATCTGGAGGCTGAACAGACCCAGCTCCCTCAGCCTGCCCTTGTAAGAGAGATGCTCGAGTCCCTTAATCGTCATTGTTGGCCTGTGTGAGGAAAGGTAACACAGGTACCCCCAAAATGCCGTGCAGCGAAAGGATTTAGGGAAATTTATTTCCAAAGTCAAGAACACCAAAGAACGTTGAAGGTAACAGACCCTACAGTGTCAAACAAGGGGCATGAAAAGAATGCAAAACTTTTCTAAGTCTTCTTAATGCCTTGCCCGGCCCCCTGCTTGAGGGGCCTCCAAGGTTGTCTGTGAAAAAGTTCTTTTCAAGAAGTTAACTCCTCTGCAAAGCAGGAGAAGGAGAGGCATCCAATATCTATGGGAAAAGGTTGCCCCCAGGCAACAAACACTTTCATGAGCAACCAAAGTTTCTCACCACCTCAAATCAAATCTTGTGAAAAAAAGGCTTCTATCTACACCCTCCACTGGACCCACTGCAGGAGCTGCATGTCTCACTTGTCCTAAGGAGCTCAGAGCAGGACACAGCACTCCAGATGTGGCCTCACTAGGGCTGAGTAGAGGGGCAGAATCACCTCCCTCAAACTGCTGACAAAGCTCTTCCTAATGACCCCAGGATCCCACTGCCTGCCTTGGCCCCAAGGCAGCCCCTGCTGGTTTATGACAGCAGCTTGTCCACCAGGATCCCCTCTTGGCTCTGCCCTCACGCCGCCCAAGGGCTGCTGTCACACAGATTGGGGTCAGTGCCTGCCATGGCCTCCCCGAGAGGTGCCTTCCCCTCTCCCTGTGACACCAGGACCACTCTGGAGCCACGAGCACAGCCGTGTCCACCTCTGGGCAGGGCTCACCTCGCTGGGGAGGGCTTTGTGCTCACCATCACCTGTGTTAAAAGTCAGTGGGGTGGCTTAAAGGTGCAACAAGAGAGTTAGAGTTTTGTTGTCCTGAAAAGGATATGGAGAGTGAAATTCACTGTAAAACTGCTAAATTAATTATTCTGCTACAGTCGAGGTGGCAAAAGTTGGGAATGTACATGATGTTGAGAGAGGACTCTTGATTTTCTATAGTGGTTTATAGTGAAATGATACATATAGGTGATTCTCCCCCTCTACTCCAGCTGGTGTACTGCTTCCAGCTCTGCACAGGACTCAGCACAGGAAAGACACAGACCTGCTGGAGTGACCCCAGAGGAGGCGACAAGGATGATCAGAGGGATGGAGCATCTCTCCTATGAGGAAAGGCTGAGACAGATGGGGTGGTTCATCCTGGAGAAGAGAAGGCTCCAGAGAGCCTTTTAGTACATAAAGGAGTCTTAACGAGAAGGGTGGTGGGAGTCTATTTACAAAGACATGTAGTGATAGGACAAGAGGGAATGATTTCGAGCTGAAAGAGAACAGGTTTAGGATAGACATTAGGAAGAAGGTCTTTACTGTGAGGGTGGTGAGGCGCTGGAACAGGTTGTCCAGAGAAGTTGTGGATGCCCCAACCCTGAAGGTGTTCAAAGCCAGGTTGGTTGGGACTCTGAGCAGCCTGGTCTAGGGGAAGGTGTTCCCACCAATGGCAGAGGGGCTGGAACTAGATGACTTCTGAGGTCCCTTCCAAGCCATTTCATTCTATGATGCTATAATATTTTGGCCAAGATTGAGTTGGATTTAATTATTTTTCTTATGTAATTCTAAATGAGCAACAGTGCTATTTATTGTACAGTATTGTGTCCAAGTGATGCCCTAGATTTTTTTCCATTATTGTGTATTTTATGCAGAATTGGGAACATAGTGCTTTTTACATCATCAGCTTTTATTGCCTGGGCCTGTATGACTCTGCTTCATCGTTCATATACGTGTCCTATTATTTATGTTACTTGGAATTTTGGTGTGGAAATGAATTTTGCAGACAAAAAATTTTAAAGAGTGAAAACAATTAGAAACATGATTTTTTCTTTCTAATTTTAAAAAATCGCAAGTTAATATTCTTAAATTTCATGCAATGCAAGCACTGCTAAAATTCCATCTCTCAATTGCTTCACTTGGTGAAATTCTTAGTATTAACTCGAGCTACCTTTTGGTGTCTTGATGGTGGTCCATGGTTCCTAGAAATACCTGCTTAGCTGCCATGTTAAATGTTATGGGTTAAAATTATAGTTATGCTGTCAATATACTTTCCATACTTGGAGTCGAACATATTTCTATTACTCATCAAGATAACTCATCAAGAATCCATCCATTCTCACAAAGACAGTGAACAATAGATAAAGGTAGAGAATTTTGTGACTTTTTAATCTGTTGCTTCAGCTACTCAAGCTGCAAGTAAACACATTTATTTCCTCTTAAGGTTGGATGTTTTTCTGTTCATGCCTGACAATTAAATTTATGATGCTTTAGTTAGACATGTCACTTCCTTTATTTTAAGTAAAGTTATTTTTGTGTAGGTTTCTGCCTTTAGATAAGTGAATCCATAAATCCTTCAGGTATTTTGGCAAGATTTTGTGAGGAACCAGTCCATTTAGAATCAGGTGCTAGACTTGCAGTAGTGCTTAGCACTGCTGAAAAATCAAGTCCTCAGGTTATTCCAGCACTTTATCATTTACTGTCTCCTCCTTTGTGCTCTTGTACAGCCTCACCTCATGCCTTTTGTCTCTCACTTGTCTCTTTTTGATGGCTATTGTACCTTGTTCCTGTCCTTAGGCTCATTAGAGCTTTTGATTTCAGAAACTTTTCTTCTATTCCAGATGCTTTGTTTTAGTATTTGGTGGCTTTCCTGTTTCTAAAGTCTTTCTTCCCTAAACCTTATTCGTTATTATGAATAGACTCACAGAAATCTGCAGGTTTCTACAGTGTGCTTCCTTGTTTTATATTAAAAGCACTTGATTTTAGTCACAGATATATTCATGTCTGATCTCCTGAAGAACAAGGATCTGAAGTCATAATAAAATCAGAGGTTATTTAAAGACTTGCACTTTTAAAGTTTGACAGAGTCAGTTCATTATAAAAAAGAAACAAAAAACAAAATTACAGATAATTTGAAGTTAAATATTTTAATTGGAGGGAAATAGGAAGGAAAGACTACTAAATTTGGAGATGTTCCAGTTGGTCACTGATCAAGCAACTAAATTCATTGTGAATTGTCCAGCATCAGGACATTTCTCTGTTAATCAGTGTATAATGCATAAACTGAAGATTGTATGGTTTGCCAGTTTTGGTAAAAAGGCATTTAAAAGTAATTCTTAGCAGAAATAAATAATTCTAGGAGAAAAAAATGTATTTGAAAACTTCGAAAAATATGTAAAAATGTAGATATAAAGCCTGGCTTACTTGGAACAAATACACAAAATATTTTATTTGAATGTTGCCTCGCTCCCATTTGTAAGCCTCTTCCCTCTGTTGTAAGTCTTTCTGTTCCTTTCTCTGCATTTATCAAGGGGCAACAACAGAACAGGATATATGTTTGCAGACCTCTGCCAAACCCATTTGGAGTAGTTTGCTTATATCTTCCTTAACATCTGAGCTCACATTTGGTTTTATGTCTGTGAAATGGAGCGGCTGAATATTCTATTCTTGCATCCCTGGTCTAAGGGCAGTAAGGGAACGTAGGAGAACTGAGGTGGATGCATAGAGGCAGTAACATTGCAATATAGCATCTTGTGATAAAATCTTCCATTAAGTATAAATATTGTAACTGTTCTGCAAAAAAAAAAAGTCTTCAGAATTTCAGTTTATTCCAGTCAGTTAAGTCAAATGTTATGCTTACAGAGAAAAAAAATTGAAAGAAAAAATTAAGGCTATAAACAAGATTTTTTTTTTTTTTTTGAACAGCACTGAAAATAGTCTAGCTGTTAAGATAACTATGCTGAAAGAAAAAAAACTACTGGAAATTTTAACAGCAGAAGGGCTATAACAAATAAGAAATTAATGATAAATGGTACTGAAATGTATAGCACAGAAATATTCTACTTCTCTCACTTTTGTCTGTCGAAACTATGAGTTGATAAAGGTTCCCATCTCCATACATCCATTGAAAGTACACAATAATCTTATCCAGTTTAGGTGCACGTTATGCAGCATAACATGGTAACAACCATATAAACAAAATTTCTGTTAAATAGGGGCCCTAGAGATCTGGAAAAGAAAAAAAACCACATTGGCTAAAGTGGCTATATGTTCTATTATTAAAGGAAGACTTGTTTTATAGAGTTTATAATCTGCTCAGCAAGTCAAAAAATAATACTCTATTACGACAGAAAAGCTTTTTTTTTTGTTCACTTGCACTTATGTATATAACTTATAATTATTCATTTATATTAAAAATACAAATTGTGTCCTGGATTTTTACAGTGCTATTTGTAAATTCAAAGTTATTAGTCCTAATATACAGATCTTCTGTAATATTACACTTCTATTAAGTGTACAGTTATATAGACTGCTGTAGCATTAAAGTCACTATGAATCTTTTAAAAACAGTAAATCCTTACTTTAAAATAAAGATTTTTAATTTAAAATGAAAATAAACACACTCTTTACACAATAGGAGTGACTATGTGAATAATGTGCTATTTAGCAAAAGTGGTACCTGAAATTGTTTTAAATGGATGCTGCTTCAACTATTTAGCAACATCATACTGGAGACAAATTAAAGCTGCTTCTGTTTCTAGTGCCTATAATTGTCTTTCATCTTAACACAGGAGGTTAAAGGATGCTTTTTAGTTTTTCCTATGGAGTAAGGAGAAGCAGGCTTGAATAATCCTTCCAGGACCGTTCTGTGCTGTTTCTTTTACACATGCTAGGGAAAAACAGGTAGTCCTTTCAAGTCCTCTGCTCTGATGTTTAAAATTTGAGTTAGCTTTTGGTTAATCTTTTGTTTGCATATAGTTTTACAACAATTTACTCAAGTCTCAGCTGATTTCTTTTTTTATTTTTTTAATGATTGGAATCTACACTGACAGAGACGAGTCACAGATTTGTAACTGTCTGGCATGACATTTAGGGTCACACTAGTAAACACTGTTGTATTTCATCAGTTATTGGATAATTATTTATAAAAATCTATTCAGAGTTTGCTTTCTGAATAAATCTATTCCCTTTTACTGGAAAATAATAGTTTGGTATTGATAGCCCTTTCCAGGACAAATTGCTGCCTAGAAGAAACTGATGCAGCTGCCACAGGAGTGACTCAAGCAGTCTGGGAACAGAGTAAACTGCTTACAAGCAGCTTCTGAAATATAGAAATACACACATACACAAAGTATAATTAACTGTGCAACAGCTGTAAGGAATGATATATGAGACCTCACATTCGCTATGTGTTCCAAACATTAAAGGGAACACTATAATAATAACAAAGAAACATGAAAACTGCATGTTTATAAAGTATAGACTTATTGCTGTGGCACTACCTACAAAAGCTGTGCCAGCAAAGGATTACACAGTTAGAAAAGTATAAACAGATTTTGTATTCTAATGTATCTTCCTGTGTTTTTTTTCTTCAATGGAGAATGTCAGTATTTTAATGGAACCACAAATTACAGGAAGAAAAGGCTTCAAAATCTAACAGTTTCAATAAGCCAAAACTTGTTCTCATTTAAGACACTGATAGAGCCTTTAGAGGACAAGATGAGACATAATTCTGATCAAACTATTTTCCACAAACCTAGGCTGGAGAAAATTCTCATCCATCTTCCACTAACAAGAACCTTATGCTTTTGTTTTCTTTATGGAAAGGGTAAAGAGGGATTCTTGTGATTTATGAACAGGACAGATACCGGTATTTTGGAAGTGAGAATGTTATTTGTGTACTTTCCAGAAAAAAAACATTATTTGCCTCCCTTTTCTGCTGTAGTTTTTAGAGGAAGGTTATGGTTTGCAAAGTAAAAAGGATTACTGAATAGAAATTGCTAGAGAATATTTTTCAGGTAGTTGAGAAATCCAGTATGTTTTACGCATTGCAGCAAGAAGAGACATGTCAACCCAGCTGCCAATACCAAATGATAGAACTATTATTGATTACTTTAGGAGTCTTTGAATTATGTTGTGGAACCTGGCACTGCTGGGTAACACAGAGCCATCTGAAAGGCATGGGTGTGGAGCATGTTTTGCATGTGTTTTAGTGAATGACAATGCGCTGGGGATCACAGAATCACAGAATTACTGGGTTGGAAGAGACCTCCAAGGTCATCGAGTCCAACCCTTGCCCTAACACCTCAACTAGACTAGACTATGTCACCAAGTGCCACATCCAGCCTTTTCTTAAACACAGCCAGGGATGGTGACTCCACCACCTCCCCAGGCAGACTATTCCAATATTTTATTATTCTTTCTGTGTAAAACTTCTTTCTAATGTCTAACCTATACCTTCCTTGGCACAGCTTGAGATTGTGTCCTCTCATTCTGCCAGTTGCTGCCTGGTGAAAGAGACCAACCCCCACCTGACTACAACCTCCTTTCAGGAAGTTGTAGAGAGCGATAAGGTCACCTCTGAGCCTCCTTTTCTCCAGGCTAAACAACCCTTAACTCCCTCAATCGTTCCTCATAGGGCTTGTGCTCCAAGCCCCCCACCAGCCTCGTTGCTGTCCTCTGGATGCGTTCAATCATCTCCACACCCTTCCTAAACTGAGGGGCCCAGAACTGGATATGATATGGGATGGGATGATACATTTCACAAAAGTTTAGAAATTAGGAGTTTAATTTAGGCAAGTCTCACTTCTGAAATCAGTAGAAACATAGAGGTGGTTCCCAGAGGCAATCTAAACTACAGCTAGAATAAATCACTCTTTCAGAATGTCATCTTTGGCCCTTGCCAAAATCAGTGGAGATAAAAGCTGATGCACAGGGATAGACTTCAGTTGCATTTCAGAAGGTGTTGCAGGATAAATCTCATGCTTCCATTACTCTTCAGACCAAAACCAAGATATCTGTAGTATCCTGATGTGAACCTGGTAAGACCTGGAGTGCTTCAGCAGAACATCTAATAAAATCTGTTTCTTCCTGCTCTCGCACAGTTCATGCTGTGCAAAAACATTCGTTTTGTGGTTCCTCCTACGAGGGCTATGACATCAGACACAGCAAGTGCTGATGAGTTTTGTAAGCAGCCTGATTTTTGCAGACAGTGGCAGTGAAGATAAACACTTGATCTCTTAACAGTAGTTTAAACTCTTTTGTGACTTTGCCAGCTGAAGTACAATTTAGACATAAACAAAATTGGCATGGGGGGGTATAGTGATAGGCTCTTGTAAGGAAATAAGTAGTGGATTTCCAAGCCATTGCACTTTAATAATAGCTCAAATTATCACTCTTATTTGAATCATTAGTACTTTATGCAGATAATTTCTAGCATAGTAGAATATGAAATCCACTCCCAGCGTGCCTCCTTTCTGGGTAAATACTAAATAAATACACTGTACTCAGTCTGTTTGGAAGAAGGGAGATAGACTATATTTCAGATCAATGTTCTCTTTCTAAGAATACAAAGTATCCCATGATGTCTAATAAATCACAAAATCTTTATCAAAAAGTGCATGAAAGTAATTGTTTTGGTTACTCTTGAGTTTTACTTACTTTTTCTGAAACTTCTACTCAGTTAAAAATTGTGTGATGTTCCACTTACTGAGAAGTGGTATTCTCATACTATCTTTAAAATAGCTTCATTTAAATGTAGGAAATTGTATTATATTTATGGGAGAAGAATACTAACATGCTTTGATGTGGTACTGAGCCCATCCTCCTCCTTTGAAAAATGTGTACTGCATATCTGTAAAATTCACATTGTGTGATTTCAGGTAATATATAACTGTAATCAGACTTCTGAGCAGGAATTTATTTTATTTGAACAGCAAACTCCTAACTGAAGTGAAAATTATGTGAAGGAGAAAACTACAACCTGTTTTGATATTTCTTCTTATATGCACTAAGACATCAAAAGTTTTCTTTGAGAACGGGCAGAACATAAGAGTTGGCATATTTAATTAAAAAGGAAAAGGAATTTCAAAAGGAATTTCATATTTTTTTTTCTGTGAAAGGCTGTTTTCTCCTTACATGACACAAGAAATCAAGATTAAAGACAACAGAATGTTTTTTTCATTTACTTGCTTGTTTCAGAACATCTTTGGTCCAAATAAGTTGACTCCTGTCTTTCACTAACCCATTTGTCTGACTAACTTACAAGCTTGTATACTTTGAGATGTTACTCCACTGATGCTGTCTTTGCTCATCTGTTTTTCATTTTTGGGACCTGCCCTTAAGAAACGTCGCTTTGAGGCTGCCATCCCTATTTATGGAGACATAAGCAGAACACTAGCACTTGTGTGAAAGAACTGCCTTACCAAACACATGTAGTACTCCTAAAGTTTCAGGGACCCTTTTCTCTGTGGAATGCAGAACAGATGTGGATGAAACAAATAAATTTTAAAATTGATATCTTCTGCAAGCATAATTTAAAATAGTGGAGCTCTGAAAAGCAATGACCTTGTCAAAAATATGTCTCATAGGAAATACATTTACACAATCATTACTAATTTCAAAAATCATGTAAGAGCCAGTCTGAAGATGAACTATTTTTTTTTAAGTAAAACAAGTAAGTCCTTAAAAGAACAATCTACCTTATAAACTTGAATTCAGTATAATTTTTGCAGTGTGAAACGAGCTTTCATTAGAAGTTGACCAAATTGATTTTAAAATTATTTTAAAATCAGAATATTCTAGTGCAATGAGTTTTTAAAAATCTACACTGCATTTCTAAAGAAACAAATCAGTACAGTGGGAATTTTAGCTCCCTGTCTCTCTTTCAGCTCTCCATTTGATTTGGGAGGCGAGGAAGCATGATTTTCAAGGTTATAGTTCTTTTAAATTGACTTGCTGGTATGCTGTTTCATGATTGCAGAACTGGAAGAGAGAGAAGAGTTATTTGAGGGGCAACAGAAAAGACTCTGTACCATGGATTCCACAAATCTTTTTTCTTTAGAGCCACCTCAAGTCACAGAATACAAATAAATAATAGTGAGAACACAGACAAGTATGGTTTTATTACATGGAACAGTAAAAGATGTAGTGAATCACTTAGGCCAAAGTAACACAGTCATTTGAATTCACAGTAAGCTGAAAGTGCCACTCAGAGACAGTTTTATCCATCCTTTGACCTTGGGTACTCATGTTCCAGCAGTTCACATAAGGCTGCCCAAAAGCGATGAAACACAAAGGTTTCATCTGGACCAATTCTAGGCCACTTGTAATGAAATTATAAAGAATATGATTGCAAAAACATCCAGGAGAAGTGAATGGGGGAGGGGTGATGGAGTTGTATCCTCTCACTACAGACTTGACTGATGTGACCATGTAGCCGCCTGTGTGTCACACCTGATCTGACGGACTTCTGGCGAGCTGGGCACTCACACCTGCTTTCCTCTCTCCCTCATGTTCCTGACCCTGTGTCCCTGACCCTGGTTTGCAGTGATCAGTTGGTCTTGGAACCACAGGCCTTCTTGGCAGTGTAGATTTCTGTCAGACTAAAACCTACCTCATTATATGGTTTGGTAATTGTAAAATTTGACATAGGTATCGAGAATGGAAGACGCCAGACTTCGTGTGAAACAGCACCCTACCATCAGTGTGACTAAGAAGTCGTCGTTCTGGGTAGACATTCTCATTAAAAATAAATAAATAGTTACAATCATGCCACTCTAATAGAAAAGAACTTACCTATTTTAATTTTTTCAGCATTTCTCAAGTTTAGTAAATATTTAAAGCAATTTGGAAATCAACCCAATTCCCTGTAATTGTCATATATACTTAGTCAGTATATGCATAAAACCAATCATCACTATAGGATATTCTATATACAAACATCTTAGAATAATGGAGTGGATTCTTATTGCTAGAAGTCTTGTGAGTGTTTGGGACTGGAAATATTCAATTCTCTTCAGGATTTCTGTTTTGTGAACTATCACAATTACAGTAGATTCCCCCTCCACTCAATACCACTAACTCCTCCAAAACTGCTGAGCTAATTTCAATTAATGTAGAAAAAGTAAGTCAATGTTTCTCTTTTTCACATTGAATAGGTCATCACACTGAATGTCTGGCTCAAAAAATACGACAATATACAAGAAAATCTGCTTCTTTTTCAGAAGTTCTGTAGCTACAGGATTACATTCCAGTTCTCAAGAAATACTTGAAATTGAGACCAACCTGTAAAAATATTCAATTATTATAATATTTATAATAATATTTTTATTATTATAGCATTATTTCTTAAATATCTGTATGCATTTCTATGCTATTATTTCTTAAACACTTTTAACTTGAAAGATTTATTTAAAAGTAGCATACAAAACACAATTACACAGAGACTTCTAATGTCCAGATTTAACAAGAACTGTGCTGGGGCTCTGCATTCATTTAGGAAGTTAAGATCTCTTTCCCTGACTTGCAAAATTAGTTCACCTTCCCACATCTGTTTTCAGGAACTTGTGCTTCTTGCCAAGCAGTTGATGGTCACCAGCCCTAAGACTGACTTTGCTGTAGTCTATTTTCTTCCCAGCCATAGCATGAGATCAGATCTATCAGTCCTTGCTGCACTTTCCAGGCAAGGTGCCAGTAACTTTGCCATATGCTGCCAGCAGGGAACCTTAACAAAGACGTGTCTTAGAGATTGCTTTTCTTTTTTACAAAAACAAAGAAAACTTTGTGTATATTTATATATATATATATTTGTGTAGATGAAGGGAAGGTCTAGCATAACTTTTCTTTTGCAATAAATTGGATCTTAAATTAGCGCAATTTCACATTTTTTCAAGAAAAAACCTGCGCAATTTGGCAAAATCAGATTAAAAACAGATTAGATGTTGTAAAATCTGTGATGAAAGAAGACATCTTCTCTGTCTTTGCTAAACATTGTGTTAATCAGTGACATAATGAATATTAGAAAAAACAGCAAATTGATTCCTAAATGTCACAATTATATTTTAACAGAGGACATTAAAAGCAGTTATTTCCTTTCTTTATTGCTACTGGTTTTATTATTACATTATAATTTTTCATACAAATCCAAGGCCAGCTCAGCTTTTTTTGTTTACAGATAAGGAATAAATGAAATTTAAAAGAAAGCTATAGAAACCCCTTCAGTAGAATTTATTTTATAGCAACAAAGATTTTTGTCAGAGAAGCTGAAATATTTTTTGTTCCTCAGCAACACCAAAACAAGATTGTATTGGAAAAGCTTTATGTGAGAGGGGTCGTTGGCACTCACATTCAAAGTAATTATTCTTGTAAAATTAATTAACTTTTCTTTTTTTTTTTAATCCAACCCTTAGAATACTTCCCATTAGTAACAGCAGGTCTGTATTTTTAATGTTCATTGTGGCAGATGTTCTTTACATCCCAGATTCCCTCAGAACAACTGAATGGTTTGATAGATGAAAGACTGCATCTGGAAAAAGTGTATCAGTCAGTGTCATTAAAAGCCTGAGCCAGAGCCCACTGAAATCAGTGGGAATCACTGGCTTATGTTCACATTTCTCAGATCTTGTTAAGAGGGAGTAAGTTTTGATTATTAAAAAAGAATGGAATGGCATTCTTTACTTGCATTGCACATAATTTCCTTCTCCAACTGTCCAGAAGAAAAAGGTTGCGTTGGTGGAAGAATCTGTCATGACACCAATGGATGGCTGGGTTTGGGATCCCATAAGGCTTTCAGGTTTGCACAGTGATTACCAGGTGACAAACACTCTTGGAAAGTCTTCATACGCTCCTGACAAGTGCTGGGAAGGGGTAACTGGCTGTGGTGCACCCGGGAACATATAAGCAAGCAAGGAAGCTAAAGACTCTGATTTCTATAATAGTATTATTTTGTCCTGGTTCTGGTTAATTTTTGTAGTAGCCAGGAGAGGGCATGGCTGGGTCCTGGAGGTTATTCTATACCACCTTGAGTCATTTTTCGAGGACAGGGGAGAGACTCACTTCCAAGTCCTGGCACGGTCAGGTCAAGCTCCTCGGTGAGCATTTTGCGTGTGAATCACTCACCTCACTTTTAAGCTTTTCTTATTGATATTGTTGCTGTTGCTGTTACTGTTTGTTTTCTAATCCCGTGGCTGTTTCCAGTAAATTGTTTCACCTCAACCCGTTATCTTTACCTTTTCTGTCTCACATTGTCCTCTCTAGCCCACTGCAGAATACCATTCCTAAACCACAAAACCTTTTGTAAAATGTTTCCTGCCCTTCTTGTGACCATGGGAAGAAGTGGAAAGGTGGATTTTTTACTACCTTGACTGAATAATGTAAGTAGCAAGAACACACATTCATCACAGACCAAGAACAGCTACAGAACAAAAGGAGTACTTTATCTGAAATTCATCTGAATGAGGTGTCAGGGAGCTGCAGGAGGGAGTTAGTTGCTCCCTTGGGGAAAGTGAATGAGAAGCTGGTGCTGACAACAAGGCAGACAGACCAGAGTGCCAAGGCCCAAAGAAAAATAGCAAAGCAGATCTGGAGATGGTAACCAGGATCAGACAAGGGTTTGATGGTTGCCAGCCAGGTACATAGAGATGAGGAAAGCCTACGGTCAAGCCGGAATTGTAGCCTTAAGGAAATTTTCTCTCATTTCTTTTAGACAGTTCCTCTGTAGTTCTCAGGGTGTTTAACATTCTTTGTTAGAAGTTTTAACAGGCAGAAATTTCAACAATGAAGAAAGGCCTCTTCTATCTATGAGACAAGGCTAACAAGCTGGTCAAGACTAGTTGTGAACCTTGGAGCCATTCCAAAAGGACGATTCTGTGCTGGAAAGCAAGGGGTCAACAAAAGGGCAAGCTGAGGAAGAAGAAGGAATCAGACTCTAGGGGTCGTTTTAAGATCTCCAATTTCTAGAGCCGTGTCTGGGGTGGAGTGATGGGTGGAACGGATTTGGAAAGTGGATAGAAGGGATGAGATAGTGCCTAAATTTTTAACTAGCAGAATAAAGAGTGTAACCTGCGAATTTCAGGGTACACAATTTGGAGTAAATTTCCTGCACTCCCAGCTGCTGTAAATAAAGGAATGCTTTCTTTCTTTCTAATACTCAAAAAGGAGTGTTAGAGAATTCTTTTCTGGCCTTTTCCAGCAAAGAATCAGGCAAGATCCTGATAAGACCAGGCAAGGCAATACAACTGTAAGTAAGACCTGAGCTTCAAGGCAGCTTCTGGGTTGCAGAGCCCTGCCAGCAAGGCTTCTCCCAGCACTTTCTCAACAGTTCTTTCTCCAGAGCTCGATCCAAGGTCTCAGGGCCGCATCACATCACTGTTGATCTTGGTCACTGGCAGACAAACTGTCCTTGGAAGGTGAAGAGCACATTGGTGCAGGTCAGAAACAAAGAGTGGTGATGTGGTTTTGTCTGACGCTTAAAAACTAGAAAGTCATAACTGAGCATTTAAATTGGAGAATGTTAAAGACCTCACAAATGCACAACACATGGGTCTGAAATGGCGATGTTGCTGAAAAGGAAAACTTGGAAGCTCAGTATCCTCCAGTAAAGGACTGCTCAAAAGATGTAAATACTCAGGTAAGAAATGAGAAACTAACTCAGTGTTATTTAAACAAGTTCCCAAGATGGGAACAAAACAGACATACACATGATTACAGACAAATATTAGAATTTAAGGAAACAAAATAGCAAACCACGAATGTTCTCCCTTACTTAAATAAATAAATTGCTTAGCAGACATTGGAAACTTGGCAGGCAGAAGATTATCAGTGGCACATTGTAATACCAAGACAGAAAATATACATGATACAATATAATAAACTGTCTTCAGGGATAAGATGTAACATACATTCAAAAAAATCAGAATCAAATAAAATCAACAAATGAAGCATCTCACTGAATTTGTATGGATTGAAATTCCGAGTGTGAATTGGACTGAGGTGGTACCAGGTCTCTCTTAACCTAGGAAGTGTGGCAACACCAACTGCAATATTCTGAGAAGAATCACAAAGGTGATAGTTGTACTGAGGGACTTCAGTTACTTCCCTTCAGACTGGAGGTCCATGATGTTGTGATAAGCAGAGATGAAAATATCAGACATTATGAATGACTCTTTCATAGAATAAGTGGTTAGTGAGTCCACAATCAAAAAACCAAACATTAACTTTATAGTGACTAATTAGCAGGATCTAATCAAAATTCCACTACTGAATTGCTCTTCTCTAACAGTGACCATGTTCTTATTCAACATTCCTACAAAGGCATCAAATCTCAAAAAAATCTACATTTCTTGTGGTCTACTTCAAAAGGGACATATAGAAATTGAGGAAGCTTCTTAATAAAACATTTGAAAGTGATAGTTCAAGGAATTAAATTGCCATAAGCATGAAAGCTCCTGGAGAACATTATCGTGGAATCACAGCATTAGTGTTTATCATCTATGGAAACGGTAGAGAAAATATAGAAGGAAGCTGAAATCACTTCCAGCAAAGTCAGGGAGACTACCACGAACAGGAAATAATCTTTCAATTTGTATTTGCAATAATAAAATAAAAATAACATTAGCTATAATTTATTAAATGTAAAAAGCATGATCAATTAGTCAGAATGGAAAAAGGATTTGAGAATCAGCAAGATAAAAGCATCAAGATTAGTACTAAGACATATTTTGAACAGAAAAAAACATGCCAGCACAAACTGGGCCACCAGATGATTTGCATGAAACACATATTCGGGGAGATGAATTCTCTCCATTACTATTTCCTGTGGAAAAGAAATGAAGGTGGTCCCATGCCAGAGTGCTATTCCCTGGGGGGAGAAGGCTTAGTGGACAATCTGTCTGAATTTGAAGTTATTGTGGAACCACCTACAGATAAAATATTAAGGAAAAAAATTGATAAAATTCTCTGATAAAATGCTAGGAAACCAACACTATCACAAAAAGTCTAAAGGAACTCAGGCATGAAACAGTTCAACTGCTAATGGTGCAAACTCTTACTTGACTGGGCAGGAAATAAAATAGCAGATGAAATTCAATCTAGATAAATGCAAAGGAAATGAAATGCAGTATAGATAAATGTATGCTTCCGAGGAATAGCAATCCTAGCTTCAAACTTAAAATGATGGACTCTGAGCTGACTGTTTTGACTTAGGAACAAGACCTTGGGATTATGATGGTTTTATAGAAGTATCATTTCAGTGCAGTCAATGTTCACTCCATAACCCAGGAACAAAAAAAAATCCTAAAAATCACATGAAAGGAACACAGAACAAAAAATAGAGGACAAAAGACAAAACATTATTATTCTACTGAATAAATGCTCTATTTGCCTGCACTTCAGTGCTGTCTTCTCACTACGGAAAAGCTACCTAAAAAGATGGGAAGAGATTCATTGAAGGTAAACAGAGGTCATTGGAGAAATTGGTGTGTATCTCTGTCACATTATCAAAAGTGACTGTGCCAGCTGGAATTCTTCAGCCTGGGAAAGAGATGACTTGGGACGTATAGGAGAATATGAAGCAGGCTCAAAGAAAACAAAACAAGGTTGTTTTCATACGTAAGGTAGTAGATCTGTGGAATTCTGTGCCAAATAAAGTTGTGGTATTAAGTAACTCTGCAGGGGTTACAAGGGAGAATGGACAAGTTCTTAGAAGAAAGACTTATTACTGGCCACTAAATGGACAAAACACACCAGGATCAAGAAACTCACAATGATCGAAAAAATTGAAAGTTGGGAAATGAGTAGACAGTGTCACATATATCTTGCTCTGTTCCCACTTTTCTCTGTCTGTCCACTTAGGCTAGATATACCCTTAATCTGAATGAGTACAGCAATGCTGTAATATAACATTTTCTCAATATGTTGCTGTTAGTATTTAGTATTCTTCTTATACAGTGGCCCAAATTATATGTATTTTAAAAATAAAAAAAACATGGCTTAATGGATGAGTTCGTTGTCTGAAAGCCACATGATAAAAATTATTAATATTCCTTTTCTAGCTTTTATGTTTAGGAGCTTTAATCATGACTCAAAATTCTGCCACACCAGAAATAAATCATAGACAGAAAAACAATACAAAAATGGAAATACTGAGTTTGCCCCAAATGCTTTGTTAATGCAAACTTAGAAAAAGAAACAGGAACAGACAGCTGTAGCACCAGGTACTTGCTATATTGCTGTACTTGTGTAGCAGCTATACAAACTGTGAGACAACATGAGACAAAATGTTAATTCGATTTTTGGGAGGAGCATGGTGGTAGAAGGGTATTTGAGAGGAAAAATGAACCCAGTTTGCAGGTACTTATATGGAATACATTTTAAGTATGAAGGATGCCTGGAAAAAAGCCCACAAACTTGTCTGCAAATTCAACAGAGAGCAGGAGGCAAATACATTGTGTTAAACAAATTTCTATGGCAAATATCTGCTGCAAAGAAATAGCAGATGAAAGAAAGAGCAATCTGTGAAATGTACTGAAATCAAACTCAAGAAATTTGTGATTGGCACAGCCAAGGTGAATTCACTGGGGGAATAAAAATGGAAAAAGAAGAACATGGTAGAAGCTGAGGAGAATCATTACAATAGATACGGCAACAGCAGAACTGCATTTTTGAAAACCAGAGAACAGAACAGTGATGTAAATAAGAAGGGAAACAAGCCTAGCTGAATGGGCAGATGGGAAAGCTGCAGATGACATATGTTTTGCATTGAATGCTTCAGACATTACTTCAGTGGCAGAATCTCCAGTGAGGTCTGAGTTGAAGATGATGTCCTTTGTACGGGCATGAGTGACAAGGAGTGGCTGAAAAACAGGTAGGCGTACAGGATAAAGGTGGGAATATATATACATGAATATATATACATAATTCAGAAGGCTTTTCTAGTGAAGATATATACTGTTGTTTTTTACTTTTCCTGGATTTTAAAACATGTGTATCATGTAATCAAAAAAACCCACAATTAAGTGACTGAGGCTAAGCATGGCTTAGGAGTGCACAAAATCTCTCGGTATGTGATGGGAACATTCCCTGGCAACATTTGACTGCATTAGACCTTGTAACAGTCTGTAGTTTATTTCAAAGTCTTATTGTTCAGAGACTTTTCATATTGAATTTTCTCCCTTTGTAATTTAAGACAGCAAGGACATCTGATTCTGTCTTTTTATTTTTATATTTTATCATAATTCTAGACAAAACAACAGCGATCACTTTAACTGTAATGGCACAGTTAAAAAGTAAAAGCTGGAAAAATTCTCTTTGCAAAGATATTTGAAGAGGTCAGTCTCCCTATTACAGATGGTGATGTTTGATCGAAAAAGAGTTCGCTATTTGAATTCAGACAGGTAGGTCGTGGCTTTAACTGTCTGTTTACCAACAGGAAAAAAAATAGATACAAGATTTCACACTATTATTTCTCCATTCAGAGTTGATGGATGAGTTAAAAACATACTTACTCTTGAGTTTATTCTCTGCGTGAGGAAATGTTGCACTTCTTCCTTCGAAAACATAACAATTCCATTAAACTAAGAATGATATTTTTGAGGAAATTTATGTGAGTGTGACTATTCTCTGCTGACTTTCTATCGTGTAACTCCTTCTAAAATGATCTTTACAGAACACAACGGAGTTTCTTTTTTTCTTAGGGCAAAACTACAGGGAGAAGATTTTATCTTCTCTTCTCCAACAGTTGAAGAGCAGAACTGAAATGGAAATTCAGACATCTACTCTTGCAACAGGCTGTGCACTGAAGGCTTGATCTAAAGAGAACCACTGGAACGATGAGATAATTCAAAGACCTGATGTGCTTGACATGACCTGAAATGCTGAAATATTTCTGGGTGTTTTTATAGATATTATGTTAGTGATGGAGTTGCCATGACATTTTCATACTAGATGTACTATTTCAGCTCCTCATAATTTTCCTCTAAAAATGACCTTGGAAGATAATGTTTTGTATGTGCATGAGGTTAGTACTTAAAGGTGCTAACCTGACAACACTTGCAATCCATTTAATGGATATAGCAATGTCAGAGTGCTCAGCTCTCAGCAGTGTGCCATTTCTTCAACCAAAAAGGCAACTGAGCATTTCAGCATCCTTGATTATCTGCTGAGATTGGCAAAGACTTTGCAGAAATAAAGGGGTTAGACATTCTGAAGGTTTCTTTCATTTGGAGCATGAATTCTCCCTTTTTTTCCCTTTACTTGAAAGTAATCTGACTCTACTAAAGGAGGTTAGTGTCTAGTAAGGGGGAATTACCTTTTAAAAAGGTGGTATTCTAATAGCCAGAATCTTCCAAAGAATGATAATCAAAAGATAAACTGCTAGGTCTACTTAATTCCTGTGCTGTATGTTTTATTTACTTCTAATTACTACATTTGGAGGATTTGTTGGTAAACCGTATATTTGTAGTGCCCAGAAGGTTAGGGAAACAGTGAATAAATTTTAGTCACTTCACAGTTCTTTTCATTTTACTGTGTGTGTTTTTTGTTTTTTTTTTTCTTTTGAGGAATGAGGGCAAAGTATGCAAGCTGAGTACAGAAGATAAAGAGTGTGTGCATGCTATTTTCAGAAATGAAAGCGTGAATATTCCTCTGGAGAGGGAAAAAAGGAGAGGGGGGAAAAAAAGGTTTGGGACAAGAAAGAGTAAGAGAAGGTCTGAGAGGGCTTGAGTAATGGGACAGACTACAAAAGAAGAAAAGAGGAAGGAGCAGTTGGGAAATATGAGGTGCTAATGAGGAGCAGGGGCAAGGCAGCCATTTATTAGCTTCTGTTTGATCACCTTATTCCTGCCAGAACTAGGTAGGTAGAGACTGGAATAATCCCAGCATTGCAGGCTACCCCAAAGTGCTGAACTGAAAGCCAGGGAGTCCACACATTTGCTTTGACATTCGTATTTAAAGGATTCGTAAATTCCTCCACTTCTTTACGGGGCGCTCCGCTCCGCTCTCCCTTTGTCTCGTGCTGAAAGCTCTCATTCTTCAAAGCTGTCTGTGCTCCTCAGTCTGCTTTTCTATTTGGGCCAAATTCGGGGGCAGTTCTTTACTTTACTTCCCTTTACATGTGATTTGAGCTGTCCTGCCAATCACTGTGTATGGGACAAAATCAGGGACTTGACCACTGGCAGGAAGGGGGTTCTGCAGAACGTGTTGCTGCACATGTCAGCATGGATCTGCAGAGCCTAAATGAAGGAATCTGAGACCTTGTCTTTTAAGACTGAAGTAGTGTGTGAAGATGCCAGTTAAAATTAAAAAAAGCCCACTGAGCTAAGACATATGCAACTCCTAGTTGAACAGGGAAGCTGGTCAGAGTTTTGAAGAAAATAATAGACTGCATCGGTCAATAGCATATTTGGGTGGGGCTGGCAAAGCCAGATCCATGAAAAGAATTCATTTTGCAGTCACGCTTCCTATGTACCCAAAGAATTGATGGAGGGAACAGGAGGTGCCAGTGTGAACACATCAGCTATGGATGTGATAATGTGCTACAAAAACCCAAGGAAATTCAAGCACAGAATCAACATAGAATTCAATTATTTTTTAAATTTTCTGTCCTTCCAAAATACTTTGAATTGGAAAAACGTAAAATTATTATCGAAAGTATTTCAGCTGCGTAATTACATCATTCACCAACCAGCTATCTATCTCCATGCTCTATTTAAAAACAGAATGCTTATAAACCAATGACACACTACTCGTCTTTGCAGTACCAAGAGAAGTTTTGGCTGGGAATGCTTGTGTGGGTGACACATGCAGTGCTGTGCTAAATGTAGTGCAGGCTCTGGTCATGGATTGTATCCTTGCTAAACTTTGTGTCCCCTCCACCCTTCATCATAGAACTACTTTGGCCCTACTTGCATTTATCCAACGTTAAACACAGATTTTCCAATTTTAAAGCCCTTACGATTTTGTTGGAAGCTTTCATGTTTAGCACTATTCTTGATCCTCGAGCTCTTGAAGTCATACCAGTGTGCCGCAGCATCAGGTCTTTTAAGATGTCCCTTTTCTAATTACAGAAACAAGTATGAGGAAAAAGCCAAACCCCAGATTATTCCCTCGGGTCTTTCTAAACATCTCATCAAGACTGTGCAGGTGGCTCATTCTGGAGGGGTGAGGCCCTGGCAAAACTGTGTGTGCACAAGTTTGGATCTGAGGTGAAGTTGGGACTCTCTTGAAAAGGACAATGGCCCAGCACTGCTCTCCTTTGCTGTCCATCCCTCACCATTAAGTTCTGTGCTTTTGAGCTCCCGATCTCACGTGATGTGGTCAAACAATAACCCCCGGGGTTTGTTTGGTTTGCGTTGGCATAGAATCATGGAACCACAGAATGTTTTGGGTTGGGACTTAGAAGATTACCCAGCTCCAGCCCCCCCGCCGTGGGCAGGGACACCTTCCACTAGGCCAGGTTGCTCCGAGCCCCATCCAACCTGCCCTTGAACACCTTTTCCCAATTTTCTTTTTTCCTCTTCGCAATGCAATGGCTTGCCACACTGCAAGAATGAGCTTGACAACAAAACAAACTCCACGAGAATTCAGCTCTTAGAGCGGGGGGTTAAATCAGAGCAGCTTTATAATGCTTCGATTCCACGGGGGAGGGGGGGGGAAGGGTAACGAAAAGTGCCAGAGCGAGTTTTTAGAGCTGTTTTTCCTAACAAAGGAGACCGTGAGGAGGCAGCCAGCCCCTCACCGGGCGCGGCTGACACCCCGCGGGAGGCGCTCCCGGCTCCCGGCACCGCCCGTCCCTCGGGAAGCGCCCGCGCCAACAGCCGCGCGCGCGGCCCCTCCTCACCTTCCCCGCGCTGCTGCGCAGGCGCCCGG